>CAKAOH010021490.1:15606-63575 GCA_916701665.1 Sebastiscus tertius | reverse complement strand
TGGATCTGTTCTCTTGTTGGGACCATTCTCTGTAAACCCTAGAGATGGTTGTGGTGAAAATCCCAGTAGATCAGCAGTTTAATACTCAGACCAGCCCGTCTGGCACCAACAACCATGCCACGTTCAAAGTCACTTCAATCCCCTTTCTTCCCCATTCTGATGCTCGGTTTGAACTTCAGCAAGTCGTCTTCACCACGTCTAGATGACGTAATGCATTGAGTTGCTGCCATGTGATTGGCTGATTAGCTATTTGTGTTAAAAAGCAATTGAACAGGTGTGCCTAATAAAGTGGCTGGTGAGTGTACGTCACCAACACTAGCTAGCTAACGTAGCTGTGACCAGGCACAAGTGAAACGTTACTTCCTAACTGATGTGTTTTATCCAGCGACTCCTGGTGTTTTTATCAGCCGGGAAGAGAGCGAACGATCAGACCCGTTGCTGTGTGTGAGTTCATCCCAGTAGGAAACACTCAGGCATCGTAGCTTCAGAGAGAGAGGCGTCACTACGACCCTTTTGGGTGTGTTGTCTTTCTAATTACGTATTTTTACAGTCTGATACTTCAACAGTTTTACAACAAACTGAGACTTTCTTGACAAACATCATATGTGTGATTCACGTATGAATCATTCAGCGAATAATGGCTACACTGGTAAATGGTACAAGGCTTTCTTTCTAAATGATCCTTGAATTCTTGCGTGAAGTTTTAGTGCTTGCGTTGATAATACTCAGCCATGAAAGCAGCTTACTGTATGATCTCCTGCAGCATGAAAGACAGACACTTGTTTTGAATAAGGTGACATCAGCCAGCCAGTGTAAGGTCAGTCTGTCTCTGGAGGGTTTCCATATGTTTGTTTGTTTGTGTCCCAGTATGCTGAGACGCTGGGCCCAGACCCAAGATCTTGTTTACGTCCCCGGAGCGGAGACTCTGTGCTCTGACTAACGAGAAGCCTGTTCCTTCGTTGTTCCCGGTGGAGCTCGTATAGCTCAGCCAGGCAGTGACCCGGCTCGCTCACGCCAGATGGAGAGAAGCATGCTCACTAAGACGATCTGCCAGACGTATGAGCAGATGAGAGAAAGGCAGAGCAAGAGACAGAGACAGAATGCATGTTGAGAATGTGATTGATTGCTTTGGGTAACCGTCTGAGTCCGCCTTAGTCAGCATTTTGTTTTGGCCTTTGCGGGTCAACGATTCTCCGAAGCATCTGTATGCGCAGCCACGGACGATTCATTCTGACATTCATTTTCCAGACGACACTGGGCAGAGCTTTCACTGCCTCATCAATTACCATTCAGTTTCCTCTGCAATTAATTAACCATTCACTGGTTAAAGGACAGAGAGTGTCTTTTCTGCACCTGAGCAGCAGCTGAATTACTCTCTCCGCTTGCTTGATCAGCTCCTCGGTAATGAGCTTTGCAGAATGAGTCGAGAGAACATGAACACCATCTTTGCTTTGTTAAAAGACAAGGGGTAAGTGTCTGCTTGCCATCATCGTTTAATAAAGGCAGTAAATTAGTGATGAAGATGGAGCTTGATTCCTCTTTCCGTGCCAGTGTGTTTAAGCTACTCGATTGGCCTTGGATCTTCACTGAAAAACCTTTAAGGATTAAAAACCACTTCTTATGCTTCCTCTCCATGATGTAGAACATTAATGGAAGACTAGTTCATTCAATACTTTAACTCAGCTGCTCAGTTTATTGTGCTGTACATTGTAAACCCTTTCAGTTTTGATGGGTGGATTTGTACGATGAGTATCAGGGCCACATTGAGGGAAAAACAAATCTGAGATTTCGAAAATAAAGTCATAATATTAAGAGAAGAAAATCGTAATTTAATGAAAACAAAGTCATACTATTTCAAGAAACAAAAGTCGTAATATTACGAGAATAAAGTCATAACTTTACGAGAAAAAAGTAATTTGCTCCTCCACAAAAGAGGCCGTTTCTCCATCTGGTCCGTGTGCTTCTTTCTTCAGAATAAACTTGCACAATCTTTTCAAGGTCCTGATACTGATGATAATGTGCTGCTGATGTGGCGAAATATGAAGATGATTTTGTTATTTGTGAAACCGAAACTAAAGTATAACTTCACAAGATGCTCCACATTCCTCATTTTCACACTATTTACCCTCTAAAATAACACGTAAAATTACTACTTAATAATATTAGACTTTATTCCCATAGACTATGACTTTTTTTTGCGTAAACTTCTGACTTTATTCTTATAATATTATGACTTTATTCTCATAATATTATGACTTTATTCTCATATTATGACTTTATTCTCGAAATCTCAGATGTATTTTTTTTTCCTCAGTATGGCCCTAAATACTCCGTCGTAGATTTGAACATGAAATCAAAGAAAGATAAAACACAACATCGGATCGGTTCTCTGCCGATTCTTTACAGATTCCTGCTGTACTTTGCTTTTATGTTTTTCCATTCACATCTTATATCAGTTGCTCTCTCTGTTGGCCTGTGTTCAACGGTCTGTACTCGGTGCTCGCCGTTAGTCGATTTTTATATGGCTTTGTTACGTTCCGCCTCTGGTTTTTACTGATAGCGATCAGTCAGTTTGCTTATTTATCCACATACCATTACTTGAATTGCTTTTGCCCGAATTGCATTTGCCCGACTTCTATGGTTCTCCAGCTGCCAGGCTGCCGGCTCGTAGGACAGCGCTGAACGAGTCCCCGCTGTGTGGGGATAATTGAAACCCTGGTGGTGTTTCCGAGGTTGCGCTTACAAACCTCGTCTGAGATTATTGCTTCTCTATTAAAGCTAATTTTCTGCACTTCTCCAGCTGAGAAGCTTTCTTTCTGAGTCAGACTGTTGCTGATTTTCTGTAATGCATTATTTTGAGATCCTGCAACATCGGCATTACATTCATCAGCGCGTTGCATTGTAGTCGGCCCCGGCTAATCTTTTGGCAATTATTGCAATGTGTTTCGTTTCCAGGATCCTAAATAATCATTTTAATGTGCTACATTATTGTCTGTGTGTGTGTTTGCATGTTTTTGTGACGAGTTGAGGGACTGAGGGGGATTCAGATTTTGGTGCACTGGATTAGTGAAGCAGTTGCAAAGATGTTTCAGCTCCAGCAGAGTGAGAGAGAGATGGCATACACTTACATGTTCTTGATGTCAGCATATGCTCTGCTTGTATCTTTGCTCTGTCTGACTCTTCTTGACAATCTGTGTCAACTAAAGCGAGCACTACAGCTTTTAAAGGCATTAACTTGGCCAACTTGATTTGGCTTGTAAATGGATTGTGTAAGAGTTTAATGCAGTGGCACTCCGTTTCGGCCTTGGCCAGCTGCAAGTAGAAGTATAGGGCCCTTTTTGTCTGTTAGTTGGATGGATAAATTGACCAGAGATGGCGATGTGGTGATCCAGTGGTTGGACTTTGGCTGGGGAACTCTTATGCATCATTTTTCGGACATGTTTTTTTGGAGTTTTTCCTGTTTCATAATGCCCAGTTCCCCTTAAAGTTGCAGTAGGTAGAAGTGGAGCAAATATGATTTATAAAATGGTCACTATATCCTGACAGTAGTGCATGAGACAGGTAGTCCAGGTAACAGGAAAAATCATGTTCCTCTGTGTCCTCCGCTGCTCCTAACGACATCTGCAAGATTTCACAGACCGGAGGAAAACAACCAATCAGAACCGAGCTGGAGCCTTGCCGTCTCTGAGCAGCTGTCAATCACTCGCAAACCCCGATCAAACAGTCAAACTAGGCAGCGCTGATCAAATATGAAGCAATATTCTGTTACTGTAATGCCTATTTCTCTTGTCAAATGTTTTCAGAAACACCTTGTAGTGTACTGTTTAGCTGTAAAATGAGAAAGTTTGTGACCAGCCATGTTGAGAACAGTTGAGGAAATACCAAGCACCGCCCACCAGCCGGAGCAAACTTTCTAATTTTACAGCTACAAGAACAGTACACTACAAGATGTTTCTGATTAAAGCAGCCATGTATGAGGAGCTGCAGAAGTCTAGTTTTCTCTCAAAGCACTTGAATTACAATATGCTGAAAGATTATTATGGAATTTTTTTCCCAATGATGCCAAAAACGTTCTGCCTACTGCAGGTTTAAAATGTGGTCCATGTCACTGCGTTCTCTGCTGTTGGCCTGAGGAGGGTGTAGACAGACATGCACGAGCTCCGTGACGCAAAGTGTTGCCAGCTGCTTCTTTTCACCCGCAAGGAGCTACACAGCCTGAAGTAACGCACAGAAGCCTCTCCAGACCCATCCGCCTCCATGCAGGTTCCCCGAATCAAAGGAACACTTCTACTGTAGTAATCTTGTTTTTTTTTTGAGGCAATTTACTGAGAAGACGTGGAAAGGTCACATACTGAAATCGAGCTAGCAGAAATGGCCCGACTGCAGTGGCTACGTAGCAACATTAATGACGTGGGTCAACATCTAGGGTCAACAGTTTTCTATTCATAGTAGAGAGCTAAGGACTAAATTAAGAGCAGTTGTGTAGGAACACTTGGTCAGGTGACTGGAGGTTGTGGGAATCAGGCTGACAGTGGACAGGTGAGGCGGGGGAGGCGGGGGAGGCAGAGTCCATGCCTACATGTGCCACAAGCAAAAGCATTTAAAAATGTGATTTAGCCTAGTTAGGCATGAGATATCCTTCAGTATTGACTGGAACAGAGTAGACATAGCGCATTCATTAATTTAAAGGCACACGGTCGATAAAGGGCAGACACAAAGACGGAGGTGAGCTGGGAAGAATAGACAAAGGAGAACAAGTCAAACGTGGTGATTAATTGGGTAATATGCCAGAGCCAAAAAGAAAACAAAGATGCAATGGCTCACAAATGACACACAGAGCACGGCAGGTCAATGAAAAGGGTTTCGAAACACAATCGAGCAGCTTGGAACACAAAGACGTGTGTCGCTGGACAAAGAGAGCCGGCTACAGTACAAACAAAGAGAGGACGGCGCTACGCTTGAAATTTAGGCACTGTATTATTCTTGTTTTAATATCTACCTCTGCAGCAGCTTGATCATTTAGAGAGGGAGACCTAGAGAGAGAAAAACCAGGTGCTAACACAAGATGATGCCTACACTATAAAAAAAAGTGTAAAATAACGGAAATTTTCCGGCAGCAGAGGCACCAGAAAATGTCTGTTAAAAAATACTGTCCGTTAATTAACATAAATAAACTGTAAAAACAAAAATTATCTTTATATAATTAGTCTTTATTACTGTAATTTTACAAGAAATATTTTACTTTTAACATGTATTCATTGTTAGAATAGTCATACACCGTAAATCTAAGAACATTTACATATAAATTACAAATGAAACATGTAATGTTACGTTGCAAAAAGACCAAATTTACATTAACTCTCAGAAGTTTTGCAAAAAAAATTCTGTATTTTTACAAGAAATATTTTTCCATGAAATCCTTTTCTTCTAACATAAATTAATTGTTAAAATAGAGTCATAAACCTCTATAAAAAACAGAATAATTATCTTTAAAAATGATCAAGAAAAGCTTAAATACAAATTCATGCGCGCTCACTCCACACTGCAGAAGAGTTAGTTTAGCTCTGAGAATATCTAGTGAATGTACAGTGGACGTTTGTGCAGAAATAACTGCTGCAGCTCCTCCAGACCAACAGAGGTTTCCCGTGTCTTGTGAAGCGACGGGGCTCCGCAGCGAGAAACATTATCGTCTCCGACCGGGTGCCGGTGTCTCACCTGTTTCCTCCGACCGCGGTTGGGAGGCTGAGGCAGGAAAAGCCAACACTAGGATCAGCATTGATTCATGGAGAGACCTTGGTCTGGTCAGCTAACATTACTGCCAAGCAGCTGAACTCTAGAGTGATGTTGTGGTTTTAGCTGACGTGTATCACCTCACTGTTTTGAGCGATGCTCGTTCATGTCTATGTAGAGCGAGCACAAGCGCGAGCAACAGGACGCTGACTTACGTTGACTTAACGGCCACAGGTGTCGCTGTTAACAAGCATTTCTGAAAGTTACAAATAGTCCCTTTAAAGCAAATAAATAAACTGATACTTATAATACATAAACTGCAGATGCATGATTGTTGGTGGAAGGAACATAAGCTGCAGTAACCAGAAAGATGAGGAATGTTTATCTAAAGCAACATTTGTTAGAAACGTCTGAGTGCATTGCAGAAACAGCAGTAACTCTGCCTACAGCCTAAGTCATGGCATTGGCTGACATCTGTTGTGCCCTGTTGCTGCTGCCTCTGGCTGTGTGTTTGAAACGCCACACATTGCAGCACTGAGCTTCAAACAGAGGTCCCGTGGGGTTAGAGGAAGCAGTGGCACATTTTTAATGGTCCCTTGCACACACACACACACACACACACATTGTACTGACACTTCCTAAGAACCTGGGTACACCGCTGTAATTCCAGGAAAAAGCAGCCTCGTGGATTTATTATTTATTTCTCAGTATCTGGTGGGATGTGCATCGGCAGAACGCTGCTGAAATACAAGCAATGTGAGGATATTCTGCTGTACCTGGACGAGCTCAGGGCATTTCTTTCATTATTATTTCCCTCATAAACAAGAATGTCAACTTCTGTTAACTACACATTACTACAAACGTATCCTAGCACATTGCTAACTCCACTAATTACCCCACTTTACAAAAACAATATACAGTAAAAACCACCATAAATAGTCTTCCAATTAAACGACAGAATGTGTTGTTAAAGTCTGCTGGTTGCCTAGCAACCTCACGGTGAGAATAAGACTCATAACCTCTCATAACATCACATAACCTCCCGTAACGCTGCAACGTGACGTTTCTATATAAAAAAAATTATTGAATAGAAAACAATTTGGATTCAGACTTGGACATTGAGGACATTTAAACACTGGCTGCACATCTTTTTAGTGAATCTATCATTTTTAATTTGTTGTAGAATGAGTGAATGAATTTAATTTAAGCATGTCAAACTTCCGGAGGCTCAAGTACCGATGAGTCGAGACGTTTGCGAGTCAGATTTGATTTGAATGTTTGGTGAATACAACACCGGTGTGCGTGCGTGTGTTTGTGTGTTCTACGGAGCGGGCTGTTTAATGGGAAGCCATCAGCCTTCACGTTATCAGAACAGGAAACTCTTAATCGCCCATTTCACCCTGTACCCCACCTCCTCTCTTCCTGTCCTCCTAAACCTTACTTACTGTTAACATCCTGTCTAAACAAGGAGAAACGACAGCTACTGAGAATAGAAGCTGTGCTGACACATTGTGAATGTGTCAGTAGAGTTATGGGACAGGTGGTAGGAGAGATGCTGTATGAGGAAGGGGGGAGCAGCTGGGCATGCCGCGCTATAATGTGATCACAATTTATCAGGACGCATTGTGCGCTCTTGATTGGTGATGGATTGTTTATGTGATCAGACCCATTATATGATAATGAGGAGCGACGTGGATCAGTCATTTGCTTCTGTTTTTAAATTACACTGATTCCCCAAAACGGTTTCTACAGAACATCTTGTAATTCAGTCTCAGCCTTCTTAAACTGGAATTATGCTTCTGCTGAGATAGACGTAAACATGCTTGTGAACCTACGCAAAGACGGGTGTTATTGATAACCGTAGGTCGCAAAGACTCGCAGAGAGTCTGACGAGTGGGAGTACATTTCTGCATAGTACTACAACAAGTGCTCTTACAAGTGCATCTAAAGAAATTACTCTTCCAGGCGTTTAATCTTGTTGCTCATCTTGTCAGTGTCCCATCCTTTTATATGGATAAATCCATATTCTTTCACAGATTTGACACTGTCACAGAGGTGAAATTTAAGTCCTGATTTCTTTGTTTTCTCTGCGTTGTAGTTTGTTAAACGGGGCACTGCTTCCTAGCCGACACATACAGTTCGTTATATCCCCAAAAACACACAAACATGTCCGAACGACACCATAATTCCAGTTTTAGACGTTTCAAACTTTGCAAACACAGCAAAAAGTTCTGTCGATTTTATCGATATTTTTTAAATGGGGTTGTATGAGGGACTTATCCATAGTAGGTGTATTCCTTACAGATGATGGTTGCCGTGCCCCCAGCGTCGAGAAGCAGACAGGAGCACCGGCACCGGAGCAAATCAATACAGTGCTGTGGACGGGGATGGCAGAAAAACACATTTCAGTCACCTAAAAGAAAGGCTCACCTTAAAAAAAAGTATAAGCGTACGCTATATTTAGAATATTTTCCGACAGCAATCTGAACTGAAAAAGAGAAACGCATCTATAGCTGATTGTGTTTGTCATCTGAGCCTGCTGGCTTTGGAGAGAGAGCGTAGAGAAGTTTCACTTTCAGCTCAGATCCCCGTCAGAAAGGGCGATCTGACGGCAAAATAGAGCGGTGAAAATATTCTAAATATAGCGTACACTTAAATAGATATTGTTTTTTTTAGGTGGGTAAGACAAGTTTTTCTGCCATCCCGTCCACACCACTGTATTGCTTTGCTCTGGCGTTGGTACTCCTTGTCTGTTTCTCCAAATCTTCTGTAAATAATACAGTAAAAGTACGTCATACAACCCCAAACACCAAACTATCCTCTCAGACCTGCACATTACACTCCCTCATCCTGTGAATTCACACAATGATGCAGACACACATCATTGTAGCACTCGTATTCTGTTGCAGATGGGACACAAATGCGCGCGCCGCCACCACCGCCGCCAATCAAAATGTTTCCGTTAGCAACTCAAAGCGAGAGATTCGACCGATCAGTCAGTGAGCCGCATAATTATCGTCTGATCCTTTTGAAAGGGTTCGCCTTCAAAGGGTAATTAGGAGACGTTCTCTCCAACTCCACTGGCATAAACCCAATCACCTTCCAACCTGGTCATCACCGAGACGCAATTACAGTAATGTATAGCTGTCCCTGCATGTGCCATTAACCTTTTCACAAGCGTCTCACTATAGATACTGCGGTAAAGCCACGGCATGCAAAAGGGCTGCTTCACAGTCAAACAGCCTCGTTCTGTTAAATTGTGAAGCCTTGACAGTAGATACAGCATATCGGGAGCGTGATGTATTGACCATGACACACACCCACACCTTTCTCAAGTACGTGGGTGGGTGTCATGTACTGTAAGCACAGATACACAGTGTACATACCAGAATAACAGGTACAAGTGTCCCAGGTTGCTATAGGAACATCAGCAGCTCACAACTGATTAGAAACCTCTTTGATGATGAAGTGGCCTTTCCTGAGAAACAAGAGGAAGAGCATTTGCTAAAGGACACGCACAATTAAATACATCAATTGTCATCTCACATTAAGTTATTTAATTTAAATTTTTCAATTGAACACCTTTAATGTGTTTTGAAAGACCTGAAAGATCATTTCCGGGGGTCGCCAGATGGCTGTGGAGAAAAACAATTACATAATATTAAAAATAACATAACATATTATAGACCGGGGGATGTTTTTTTTTGCATTACATCGCCTGCAGCCTATGATACAATTTGCCTTAGAATAGATTTTATGTGAGTGTGCTTGTGAAAGTGTGCACACGAGTTTCTGACGGGGGATTTGTGGTGAGTCGGGGAGAGAAAAAGTCACGAAACGCATCAAAAATCCACATTGCCTGGAGCACATTGGCCGCTTTCAAACGGCAAACAGCTTGTTTGGAAACTTTCTTCTCTTATTTCACGAAAATAGTTCACTGAAATGTGTTTCTGAAAACTGAATCTGAATCTGTCTTTATTTTAGATTTTACAACGCTTAGTTGCGTCGTACGCCTCCGATTTGCTTGAAGTAGCCTAGACATCAACTTTATGCAAATGAGGAGCGGGCGACGTGACGGTCCGTCTCTCGAGTCGCGCTGCCACGCTACCAGAATGCATTGCACTGCTGCTTACATAGACAATGAATGAGAAACTTGGAAAGGACGGAGCCTGTGGACGCGTACCTCGAGTACACGTGCTCTGTCAGGCGGTATTTGATTTATTTGATAGGCGTGATTCAATAGTTTCATATAAGTTTGGCAAATTATGGAAGAGTTGGACGATGAGGAGGAGCTCCTGTGTCTAGAATTAATAAAGAGAGAAGCAAATGAGGAGGTGGTATGTGCGTCCTATTAACACAACTCGGCTCTGATGTCCAATTAAACGTCTGCGGCGTCTACGGTGTCTGGCGTGAAGTCTACCTCTCTGGCTCTGCAGAAGCTCTGCACAAGCTTTACTGCAGAAGTATAAATCAGACATAAGCCCTGGTGTGTGTCGGTGTGCTACTGTCTTTTCTGTATTTTAACACCCACATAGAGATTTGACAGGAACACTTACCATCAGAAATGAATTTCCTCTCCCTGGAGTGACTCAAAATCAGTGTCAAATATCTTTAAGAAACGCACAAGGACAACATTTCCTTCAAGTGGACACCTGGGCCTGTTTTTTCTTCCAAGTAAACATGAACGAACTGGTGAGGGCCGACGTGCACGCAGAGTTGGAAAGTTATTTGAACAAGCTTTAACAAGCTTTTTAAACCACCCACTGGAAATGAATAAAACCCCTCTCATTTTGTGGAGCATGATTATGCCATACTTCACACTGTATGTCCTTGCTTTTGTATTCCCACAAACACTTTCTGTCACGATATGTTTTCTCTTGTGTGTGTGTTTGTTCCCGCCTGGTTTCTGTGACTCAACGTTCCTGTGCAGCGACTGGTTGGTGCCATGGGTGCAGGTGGCCAGCAGCATGGATCCTCTTCTCTCTCTCTCTGTCTCTGGCGTCTGTTGATTTTGTCAGCAAACCTCCGGTGATCTGGAGTTATTCTCTGCTCTATACAAAACTGTTATTTAATTGCAGTGAAGAGCTGCTGCTCATCGCAAAACGATCTTTACCTCCATGTTCATGCAATGAATGCATCACTGTAAACAAACATAACACACGGCGACCACAGGCGCAGTTTGTGTTGGTTCAAGGAACTCACTGAACCCCCTAGAAATGTATTTTTTTCTAACAACACAGAACTAATAATTTATTGTAATGATGAATAATATCAACCTTGTTGTGTCTTCTTCTTGACAGAATAAGAAACCAACAAGATAAGAAGATAGAATCTTTTTATTTACTTATAACATCGGACGCTCTCTGTCCACACTGAATCCGTTAAATATGCACTTCCTGTTACGCCATGTAAACAAACCACGTACCTATCAGCTGTTCGGTCAAGATCAGACTAGAGACGTAGACACTTTTACGATGGCTGAGTAGTCCTTGCTATCTTCCGACGTTTGAGTTTCTTAAACAGAAAGCACAGGTTTTATACTGCGATATTTACTGAAAATGACGTACAGTACATTACAGCCAACGGTAGACTAAGTAACCTTTGAGGCAGTCTCTTGGTGATCTCCATCCAGCCTGCAGCCGCCTTATTTCAGTGTTTGCAGTGAAATGAGGAGGTGTCGTATAGATAACATCCTCATTTCATCTAAACTAATCTAAGTTCAAACTGCGACCTTCTGTAGGAAATCATTTCATGCTTATAAGGTTAAGTGTGTACTGCACATGCATTCACACACTTTGTATTCACACACACACGTGTACATACACAGTTTCTGTTAAGCTATTGTAGGCACCGAGGTCATGGCTGTGCTCTCATAGTAAAATATCATTGGCTCACTGCCTTTAAATATCGTGAGTGAGTCTGGTTGTGTGTGTTTGAGAGGGTGCTGTAAAACCTTTCTGCAGCTGTTGTGTCCTAAGACCTAACTACTGTACACATTTGTCCCCCATGTTTCTCTCATTCTGCAGCTAACCCAACTTCTTAAACATGAACAGTTTCCATTGTCAGCGTGAGGGATTACAGAGCTGTGATTTCTCCAGCTAGATTCTCCTAGAGAGCCAGTTTCTTGGCCATGTGCTGTATATGCTTAACTGTATTAGGACAGCTGAGCTGGGATCAGTTGTATGAAAATAGATCTAGTCTTTGTCTTAAATATAACTTTAAAGGGACTATTTGTAACTTTCAAAAATGCTTCTTAACAGCGACACCTGTGGCCGTGAAATCAACGAAAGTCAGCGTCGGGCTCGTGCTTGTGCTCGCTCTACATAGACATGAACGAGCATCGCTCACAACAGTGAGGAGACACACGTCAGCTAAAAGCACAATATCACTCTATATTTCAGCTGCTTGGCAGTAATGTTAGCTGAACAGACGAAGGTCTCCATGAATCAATGCTGATACTGTGTTTGCTTCGCTGCCTCAGCGCAGGCTTCAGCAGCGGGGCTCCCCAGCGAGAAACTCGTCTCCCTCCGCCCGCAGCCGGAGAGAGCAGGAAGACACCGGCAACCGGTCGGTAACGAGACGGTAACGTTTCTCTCTGCAGAGCCCCGTTACTTCCCAAGACACGGGAAACCTCTGTTGGTCTGGAGGAGCTGCAGCATTTATTTCTGCACAAACGTCCACTGTACATTCACTAGATATTCTCAGAGCTAAACTAACTCTTCTGCAGTGTGGAGTGAGCATGCGTTCACGTCTAGAGGTGGAGCGAGACAGCGAGTACGCGAGAATGCGTGCTGTCTGAGTGAAGGCGAGCAGGCAGAGGAGACGAGACAGCGACCACACGCGAGCGCGCATGTGTGCCGACTCGCTACATTTATTCGCTTAGAAAGTTACAAACAGTCCCTTTAAGTCAGACTTGCTATAGACACTTATATTTACCTGCTGCATAAAGCTTCCCTATGAGTGACTAATGTAAGACTGACTTAGATAACCTGTCGTGCAGTGCATTCTGGGTGAAATAAGACACTTCGCTGAAGAGAAAATATGACGAAACATGTTGAATTAAATCATTTACAGCCACCACAGGCGCAGGACTGTTACATGTTTTGCCTCTTAATCTGATTAGTTATGATTTAATGACTTTAGTGTAACATAAAGGAGTTGTGTAGATTGGAAGGAGCAGTGAAGTCGTGCCTCTGTGTGCCGTATCACTGTCGGTCAAGGCTGTGACTGTGTGATGCTGGACATTCGTTTATCCACTTACTGTAGGTGCTGATGTGGAAAAACATCTCACAATGACTTTGTCATGACATAGTCCTTGAAATGGCCTGTGGACTGAAAAATAGTCTTCTAAACTTCAGTGGAAAAAATACAGATGAACAGATTACAAAGGAGGGAAAGGATGCAATCGTTGCGTCTCCGTTTAATTCTACAAACGCACATGCACATTACCTCGGGCATGCACACTCTCATTTTGAATCTAGCAGCTACTGAATAGATCCATACAATTAAGGCTCAGTGTGTCTAACGGTCCATCTCCGCTCTCCTCTCCCATCAGAGCTTTAATTCATCAAGCACCACATTTCTACCTGATTAAATACGGAGTGCTACTGATGAAGATTCACTTGTAATTGTTTGCATTTGAACATCCTGCAGGTTATGTGTGTGTACTGTGAGCAGGACGGGGCGTGCAAACACATCTTCTTTAATAGGAAATAATTCCTGACAAACACAGATGCAGGTGTTTTAGTTCACCTCTCTCTGAGCTACTGTATACTGTGTGTAGTCCTCTCCCCTCGGTGCCTCCTTTGCCAGCCTCCAGCTGTGAAGTGAAGCGTTTCAGTGTCCATGAGCCTCAATGAGCACCCTTCTTCTGTCATTACCATTGACCAGGTTGCGTACTGTGAGCGTTACGCCTCGGTATCAGACCCCAAGGGGCGTGACAAAGCGGCGGTATTTGACCATGACGGGCTGCAGACCCTGTGCTCTGTTTCATGACTAAAGTAACGTTAGTTTGCATATATAACGTATCCCCTCCATTGAGTCTATATCGCTCATAGATTTGACTATTCACTATAGAGTGACGCTATTTCCAAAGGAGTTGGAGTTCAATATATTCACTTATTATTAACCGAAAAATGTAGACATTCTGACAACTTCTGACGTCAACAAACACGTCACGACTCGCGAGCTTTCAGAAACTTTCCGCTTACGAGGTCGTGAATACGTCAAGAGGGGGGCGTTCATATGGACTCGTGAACACGGTAAACACCAACACATTTGCATGCACCATAGGTCTGCAGCATGAGTTACCATGGCGATCTATCCGGGTTAAAAGAGAACCACCTTCTGGCTGTAGGCTCAATATACCTCACTAACCAACTAACCTCGCTTCGTGGTCCCCCCTCTGCTCAAGTGCGAGGATCCGTTTTCCATCCTGTGCTCTCCTCAGACGTGGCCTCTCGCTCTCCAAATGGCGACTTGCATAATTAATCGTGCTACAGAAACCCGAATGTGCAACATGCAAGCTATGATTTCCTCTTCAGTTGATTTTGGCATGTTTCACTAATCAGAAGAAATGCCCTTTAGGACTTTAATTTATCTGAAGTTGGTGAGCAGCAGTCTTTTGTGAAACGTGAAGCTGCCACAATTTGCGATCTGCATGTATGTGGTAAATCCCTCTTGTGCAACGGGCCCTAGTTGTTGTTTTTTGTTTTTTATTTACAAAAAAAAACTGCCTTCATTAACACATTTTATATAATCAAAACATTTTTATTTAAATCAGAGCAGGGCTGACTCAGCAATGAGCTGTCTTCACTAAAACACACATTTATAAATCAGTTTTGTACATTATTGCGTTTCCTGTGTTTCTGCTTCAGCTGTGTTGTCCAGTCTACTTTTGATCTGCTCTGTACGGCATGTACTGTACAGCACCTGGGGGAAATTACAGCTCTGCCTTCTCACTTGGTTGTGAGTTATACAACTCTGAAAAAGCAGGAACTTGTGCAGAGTTGTCCTATCGCTGTAAATTCCAACTACATCCCCGTGTAGTTGGAAACAAGATGTGAGTAGTAAATGTACTAACTGCTCTCCATCACGTTAAGTGTTCCCTAATCAGAAAACCTTGATTGTCAAATACAGTACCTTCTTTGTCCTTAGTCATATCATTTTACTGTGTTTATAGAAAAGAATGAGAAATTGCCTATTTTAATTAATCAGGCTTAGACTCTTAAATCTGCCAGTCAGTATCCACTGCTTGTTCTGCCTTAAACCTCCCTTTTTGACTGAGATGACAAAACCTACACTGATAATTAGAATCCTGATTATTCCACGCCTCACAGAAAACCCTTACATTTGCAAATATATTAGCTCCACAGCCGTCTTATGTTTCTCCCTCAGCACTGCCAGTACTTCTGACTCCATAAAGACGGCCCTATGCTCGGTCCTAACCCTCCCTGCCCTTATTGCTCGTGCCACTGCTGGTATGATGTCATGCCGACTTCCTAGGGTTTTCAACAAGCTTCTCTTTTTGCAGTTTCTTCATCTATGTTGTTGCCGTTTTCCATCAACAGTGGGGATGCCCGAGTTACAGTAGGCTCCATCAAGGCAGATACTAGGGGTGTAAAGATACGTTTTTACAATGATACGATACGTATCACTTTCCACGGTTGCGATACGATTTTGTACGATTCAGGAATGCATTGTTCTGAGATGTGTGGCATCCAGGTATGTGGTACCTTGGCTCTAAAGTTTGGGTAATTTCACGGAACCCCAGGATTTTCAGCCACACTGTACGGTCGTATATCTTGACAGATAAACCTGGCAATGGATGCCGTGATGTCTTTAGCCCTATGTAAATTTTAACACTGCCAGAGTTCCCTGGGCGTTCGGCGTTGCAATCCTATGGTGTCTCAGTAGGTGCGTGGAAAGATTGGTCGTGTTGCCGTTGTATTTTATCTGGCCTTTGCATATTCTGCAAACAGCGAGTGATTTATCAAGGACATCTCCCTTTTTACAAAAGCCAAAATGTTTCCTGATATTGTATGCAAGACCACACCAAGATAACACTTGTGGTCAATCTCTTTCTCTCTCATTCTTTCTCCCTTTGCTCTACTTTTCGTGCTTACTTTTTCTTTTCTCTCTCTCTCTATCTCAGCAGGGCTGTAAGAAATACGCCGCGCTCTCTCTATGCATAATAAATGAGACGGTTTTCCCCAAGCAACCTGAAATTCAAGTTGTACCAAAACACTCCAGAGTAGAACGGAGAGGACAAAAGGCTTATGTAACTGGGAGGGAGAGCTGTTTATCAACCTACTGAATGGGGAAGAAGAATTGACTACATTGACTGATTATTAGGTTGCAGTTGGCTGCACATCAGTACAGCTCTGAGATGAGTTGAAACAGAAACACATATTTTATTTGTGACACAAATGACATCAGTCAAGAATCAGCATTGCTGCTAATGCATGTCAAACCTCAGCATCCACCCGTGGGCTCTGCTTCTTCTTTGTTCTCCTCGGGGGGTTTGATTGATCCGACTGCTCCTGCTTTTTACTGGCTTTGAATTAAGCTTTGCAGGGAGTGAGATTAAACCGAGTCTGGATGGCAAAGTGTTTTGGTGAAATGATTTCAGCCGCTGTGGCATCAGAAGAATGACATACTGATGCTCTCAAACCTCATTGAGACGAGAGGCAAAGATAGAGAGAGTGGGGAAATGAGAAAAACTCGGAAAGTAATGCAAAGCAGAAGGATGTCGGCGGAGGAAAGCTTGAAGGAGAAAGTGACATGCATCCTCTAAATGGGAAGAGGAGCCGGAGTAGTAGGGAGGGCGAGAGAGAAACGGCCGCCCTCAATCAAGTTATGTAATAGCTCAACAATCTGTCAGTCTCCCCAATATCGTTTTTTGCAGCACTGCCCTCTTTTTGCTCTTTTATCCCTGCTCGGCGGCATCTTTACCTCTCTTTGACTCTCTACTTTAATCCAATCCTCCCTTTCACCCTTTTTTCTCTCCTGGCCCATGCATGCATATAAACACATCACGTCAGCAGGCCACCCGGCGCGCTGCTAGGCGGGGAGTAAAAATGATGCATAGTGGAGTGAGCCGTAGTGAGTGATCTTGACGTTATGTAATGTTTGGTTCAGTGACCTCAGACACTGCAGAGATGCAGGATGAGAAGACGGGTGGAGGGAGGAAGAGAGCGAGATGGCGGGGTGGAGAGGGAAGCACGACAGGAGAGTGCTGTCTCCAACCTGCAACGATCAGTATAAATAAATTACACCTCTCCACACGTCTTTGACATAGTTTATGTAATGCGGTCTTTTGCTCCTGGCAAGTCTGTGCGTATCAGAGCTGGTGTCATTTCCACTTCAGTCCATTCATAATAGCAGTTGGATACTACGTTTTATTTGTAGCCACTACTAAAGTGCATTTCATCCTGTGTAAATGGAATTCCATTCACCTCCATTGTAGTGAAGTGTAAGCAGAAATATCTCAAGACCTGGTTACATAAAACTAATATCTGTACACATTTCTTATATTGTTGCTGTACATCAAACAAGTGATAGTTATTAGGCTGTCAGCAAGTAAAAATGTAGTGAAATGAGGAGGGATCGTATAGATAACTCCTCATTTCATCTTCATGAATCAGCCTTTCCTCTTCCGTTGCGGCACTTTCAAAGTGAGCAACAGGATTAAATAGGAACAGGGCGTCCGACAAAAATTCAGCTCTCTTCGCGCTATGCAGTGCTTTGTCCTCTAATAGGTGTTTTTGGTTCGGACTACGGAGCCTCCATGTTGTTGTTTCATCAATCGAGGTGCAACTCAACCCGTTCCGCACAACATGATGGGTTGATGCATTTATTCGTTGTGAAAAAAACTCCGAAAAAATTTACCTTTTCCGGAAAAAAATTGCTTTTTCGTCGGTAAACTTGCGGCGGCGACGCGCTTTGAGTTCAGGCTGCTGCACGCCAACTGTAGAGAACGAGCAGGGAGGCAGGGAGGCAGGGAGGCGTCTGATTGGTTCTTTCCAAGCGGACCGCGAGGCAATGATTGGTAGACGTTTTTACAGGATCACAGCAGCTACAGATGACGGCTCTTTTCCAGTCTATTTTCAGAGCTCATCAGTAACAGATCGCTGTCGGGGTGTAAAGACCATTTCAACCAGTATAACAAATACTGGAGAACATCGTCAACCCTGACTTTAATATTTGCATTCTGTGTGAAAGCACTCATGACAAAAACAACAGTTAGAAAAAGTATATTGACGTTCAAATTAATCGCACAAAAAACCCGCTGCGGTGTGTAAAGGCCTTATCTCGGTACATCTTGTGTAAGAGCTAAAGCATTTTTTTCAAGCATGCATAATGAATTCCTGCAACACTTTACTCACAATGCAAAAGACGTACTCTGGTAGAATGTGAACCTCCTGTTCCTCCTGAAGAAAAGGCACTGCTGACACTCGGTTATCTTGCTCTCGGACCTGTCACGCTCCATTGCTCCTGGATGCTGCACTGACTGACTGAGTTCTTGAGTAAAGCAGGCAACGTGTGGCACGGCACACACTGGTGTTGAGCTACCACAACACATGGCTTCCCCCGATGCCAGCTGCCCTCCTTGGCGTCCTCCTAACACTGCCTTTGTGACCGACACTGCTATGGCATGTGAATTTATCAAACCGGTACAGGAAGTCAACACTCAACCTTCACATTCTGCTGAATCGGCGTGAAAGGAGCAAATGCAGTCAGTCATATGCACTCGCTCTCAACAGCAGCATGCACACGTTTCTGCTGAAACAGCAGTGTGGGATGTGTGTTGTACTTTAGTCCTTGTGGGAAAAAAAGTTGCAGTTTTTGAGGTCGAGACCGAAGGATTTTTTGCAAAGTAAGGTAACCTCATCTTAAGTTATAGGTTGTAGCTGTGAGGCCGAGAGATAGGGGTTAGGAAATAGATTTATTTCACAAGTACATGTGCATTTGTGTGCCTGACTGATTGCTTTGATTAAGTTCAGCTGGTGATAGCAGCAGTGTGTTCCCTTAACAAGCTCAGCGGGCTTCCCTTCATATCTCTGTTGTATGTTTTCGTATTTAGTTGATTCGTGTGGTCAGGCAGTATGTTGTGATTACACTAAATGATTTACCCTCCTGTCCTGACCAGAGGGGGCTGGTTGTTGGCAGGAAGGACCTCCTGTAGCGGTGCTTGTCACAGCGGAACTGGACCTGTCCCTGACTGAAAGTGCTCTGCTTTCATGTTCCCGTGGCCGTGCTGCTGCTGACCCATCAGTTCTGTGGTCACATGCAGATCCTTCCAATAAAAAACAGCCTGGCTGTGATTTGATTTTATATGTGTTGATGTTTTCAAATGATCTTACTACTATTTCCAGAGAGCTTTCGGCATAATTATGCAAACATTAAATAATATATTTGGTCTTAACATGCTGTCTACAGCAATGTTTTCCTAGGACACAAACTTACTCTTAGATCTGCCATCTGATGCACAAATGTCTCTTTTTTCACTGTCACTTTTTTCTTTCTGACAGGCTCTACTCTCTTTCACTTTAATTTCCCTCTATCACTTGGACAACAGCAGTATTGATTGTCACATTGATGCTCCCACTGCATTAAAGCTTCAGTAGGCAGAATGTTTTAGGCATCATTCGGCAACAAAACTTCTTAGTTAGGTTTAAGAAAAGATCGACTTAGTTAGGTTTAGGCAACAAAACTTCTTAGTTAGGTTTAGGAAAAGAACAACTTGGTTAGGTTTAGGCAACAAAACTTCATAGTTAGATTTAGGAAAAGATCGACTTGGTTGGGTTTAGGCAACAAAACTACTTAGTTAGGTTTAAGAAAAGATCGACTTAGTTAGGTTTAGGCAACAAAACTTCTTAGTTAGGTTTAGGAAAAGAACGACTTGGTTAGGTTTAGGCAACAAAACTACTTAGTTAGGTTTAGGAAAAGATTGTGGTTTGGCATGAAATAGCACTGAAAGTGGCGTTACTTAAGTATGTAAGTTATGTGACAAATAAATCAACCTTGACTTCTGGTTTCACACGAACAGCAGCGAAAGTCTGGTATTTTTTTACCCACCCCTCCACCCCGACCTTCTCTCTACTTTATATTTCCTGGTTGACAGTTACATGGATTACACACACATTTATTTTGTGGGATATATACGAATTACAGTGCATTACTTTTCGTAGGTATAACTACGAACAGTGTATGAAACCAACCTGGTTTGATTTAGGATGATCTGCTTATGCAGAGAGACACAGATACAGAGAAGCGAGCTTGTGACCGGAAGGTCTTCGGTTCAATCCCCCGGACCCTGCAGGATAAATCTGATAAAGGTGAGGAAACAGTGAGGTACCCTTGAGCAGATCAGGCTGTGTTTTTTTGCTGGACAGCTTCCAGGTGAGGAAGTGTAACTGTGTGAATGTGATCAGGGCGTTCCTGAAGAAGAGAACATTGCTCTCAGTGAACCTCCCCCCTGAATAAATAAAGGTGAAAAACAAAGAAAAGGATACAGATCTTTATCTCCCTCTCTCTCTCATTCACACAACTACAAACACACACAACCCTCAAATGGACATCAAAACGCAGCAGCCATTTATCTTAAAAGGAGCACAGTCATTTATCCAAGAATACAAAGCGCTCAAAGCAGTAATTACTCTGTCTGAGGTTGAATTTTAATTTCATGTTAGCATTGTGCCCAGTATGGTCTTATGTGTGTGTGTGTGTGTGCGCTCTGTCAGGATTCTTATCTTACACTCACACTAACACACTCCTTGGCTGCGGCACAATGACGGCTCTCCGCCACCTGCTGTTGTGTTAGAAGAGAGAAGCAGAAAGAGACACAGTTTGATCATAATATTGGTTCAATGCTTTCATCTTCAAATAATATTTTACTTTTCATATACTGTATGCATATTAAGCCTCGCTGACTCAGTTGCATGTTTTAGTTGCAACCGGCAGGTTTCTTAAATGTACTGTAGTTTTTGTTGTTTTGCATTTATTAGGGGAATCACTCTTCATTTCCAAAGAACAGGATGTTAACGTTTTTGTTTTTTTCGGGGGGTACAGGTGGTCTTTAGGGGGAGATAGGAGGTCAACAGTAGATGTCACATAGAAGTGGTGTACATCATCTGAAAGCTGAGAACCTGGAGATTAATTTGAGATGCTGCTCAGCACTGTGTGTCAAGTTGTTCTAGTCATAAATCAGAAATCAATTACATGGATGAATGAATGAATGAATTAAAATTAATTATACCATTTGTTACACAGATTTGGTGCTAAATTTAACCATTTTTTTCCATTTGAGAATTGATAAAAATTACTAATATTCCCTCCAAAATACCACATTAAGACACCAAGACCTTGAGGAATACCATAGAAAAAGCCATGCTGTGATTTGGTGACAAAAAACGTTTGACGTTTGGAGATTTCTGCAAGAATTGCATTTTCCCGTCGATTGGATGTCGAGCACTTCTGTTCTGGAAACGGCTCATAAACCAAGAAGGTGAGAAGAAGAGTTCACAAAAGGAAAGGTTGAAATTAGGCACAAACATAGAGACACTGTGAGGATACAAATAAAAAGTAAGAAAGCAGGAAAATTCAGGGTGTCGATAAACCAAATGACAGGTGGAATAGCTTAAAAACAACACCCGAGCCGACGATGCAGCACCTTACCTCCCTGATGTCAGCCGTTGATCCTGCTAACGGCTCCGTAGTCTTTAGAGGGAAATAGAAAAGAGACAATCAGAGATTATTCATGGCCATTCTCACCTGAGCAAGGGGCCACTTCTCCCTCCTAGTCATTAGAGCAAGATTTCCAAAGACAACAATGAAAACAGCCTCTCATTCATCAGCAGCAGACAGGAGCTGAATACAATGGCAGCCAGGAGGAACATCATAACAGCTGCCGTGTTTATACAATATGTCCGAGGCCTGAATGAGCCGAGGGAAACATGAAAGATGGTGCTTAATGTTAATACGCTGTTGCTCGCCATCAGTGTGATCAGAGTGGCACTCAGAGGTCCCCTCGAGTGGGTATTCTGCCTTCATGCTTTTCATCTAGCAAGAAGATTTATGTGCCGTTCAACCGCCTCTCATCTTTGTTTTTCCCAAACAGGAATCTCTGGAAATGTAATTATTGATCTGTATGACGGACAACCTCATCCTTCTTCTTCTTCTTCTGTTAGCCGTCTGAATGTCATGGACTCCCTCACTCTCCATCATAATGACTCTTACGGTATATTTTAAACATATGATACTGTTAATGCCGTAGTTAATTATAAAGGGTGGACGAAATAATGTGAACTCATTACAGCAATTACTTCGCCTTTGAAATTCACTTCTGCAAACACAGTGACAAAGATCTTGGGGCGCTTTCACAAGCCAACATTTAGTTTGTTTTAATTGAACTCTTGTGCAGTTCGTTTGGGTGGATGTGAACGCAGTAATCGTACCAAAACAACCGGTCTGAGACCGCTTGCAAGAGGTGGTCTCAAACCGTTTCCAAGCGAACCAAAACACAGGCTGCCTGCATGGACACAGGTAAATGACACGTTAACATGACATCTTCAGCACAAGTCCAATGTTTGCTCGACATCTGGGCCAAAGAGAACAAACAGAATATGATAAATAAAGTCCACAAAAATAATGACGTTTATAAAGTCTCAGAAAACACTGGACTTTTGCCCAGGAGACCGCTGTTCATACCACGTGTGAAATCAGAATCAACGCTGATTTATTTGTCACTTAATCTTTTCCTAAACCTAACTAAGGAGTTTTGTTGCCTAAACCTAAGGAAGTTGTTTCCTGTGAAGACATGTAACATGCAGAAATCAACACGTGTTGCTGGACATTCGTAGGAAAATGCACGAAAAGAAGGAGGAATAACTTTTTCATAAGATATCATACAAGCTGTGATATGAGAATATGTTGATCAAACGCAGTATTCACATGAAGGGGATCAATTAAGTCTCACATTATTGTCACAATTATTGGCCCATGCAGTTCATTTATATGTCAAGCATTCTGTTCCTTAGCAGTGGATTTCACAGAGATATATCTGTTTTATCTCATCTGCCCATATGGTGGATGAATTATTCTGACATCAGAGGGCTCACAAAGATATATAGATATAGATATATATATAAACATATAAACACCCTGGCTCTCACAGCAGATGCACACCAACAGTGGCCAAATGAAAAGACATATTCGTTTACTCTGGCAAAGGTTGATCCTAATTTATCAAACCATATGCTAACAAACCTCAAATACATTCAATACGTGGATTGAATAACATTACAGCAACAAATTAGTCTTTAAAAAAACGTTTGCAATGTAACCTAAGTTGCTTCCTGTCACGACAGAAGTTTATTTTGAAAAATACATATGCATGTAACGAACGGAAATTGACACGTGTTGCTGGACATTCGTAGGAAAACGCACCGAAAAAAGGAGGAATAACTTTTCTTAAGCTATGATACGAACCGTTATGAGGTTGAAAGTTGATATGGGAAACATGTTAGCAAGCAGTGACTTATTAACAACACGTCCAACAGATACGGAGCAACATTAGTATTCATATAGAGTTGTTTTTGTGTCATTTTATTTTGTTTTAGTCTCCACCAACTCCTGAGGGAAATATCTCTTTAGCTGCTAAACGCTCCACAATGTTTACCAGCTCGTCACTAACTCTGTCTGTCTGCTGTTTGGTCCTGAGCAGGTAGCATACAGTCGATTTTTATTGAGCGTAATTTGCTTAAAACAAGCCGCCTGCTGCCTCTGAAAATAACCACAGAGAGACTGAACCAAACAGTAAAGTCGAAGGCCTGCGACTGTGTCATTGCAGCGGAAAAATGATGCCAGACTCCGACAGCTGTTCAGTCAGAAACATACGGCCATCAACATTCCAGCTGGGAATACTCCCTCTGCTTTTTTCTCTCATGGTCGGCAGATGGAAGAATTTGGCATTGTGGTAGAAGAAGTTGCACCCTGAGCTTGTTTACTGGTACACGTTGGCTCTGCTGTTTTTATTCCACTGCTCTATCAAATTACTCTTCTCTCCATTCCTTGCGTTTTGTGGCTGAATGTAGAGTCACAAGTCAACATCCCAATCGGTCCTTGTCCTTTTCTTTTTTTTTTTTCCATTAGCTTAACGCTGCTATCCTTGGTGGGAGCTCTGTTTGTGTGTGTGGCGGTTGAGTCCTACATGACCCCTTGGCATTCCAGCGGAGTGGCACAAGTCACCATCAGGGGCTGTATCGATTTCCCCCCAAGCCCGGAAATAGGCCTACAAGCAGTCGGAAACCTCCGTCCTCGAAGCGCTCTCGCTCCGACGCTTTTCCAAATGTATGGAAAATAGTTGCAGATCCAGCCTGTCAAGTGTCACCAAAAGTGACATTATGATTGGGCCAAGTGGGTCATTCGGCGATGAGTGAAAGATGTGGGTGTTGACTGATGTGCCAGTGGGGAGCCGGGGTGTAGGGTCACCTCGCTGGCCGCTGCTGCTGCTGTTACTATTGTTGTACTTCTTGGACCCGATACGAGGCTGCAGACAGCTCTTAATACCCCGGCTTTCTTTCGCTATGGCGACTGTCCCCAGGTGTCAGGACCGCGCAGTGATAGCAGTAATCCTGGTATTTTCCCTTCTGCGTTTATTTTTGTGGCTGCTATAAAATTATACGGTTGAGTCAGTTGTCGAGCAAAGAGCATGTTGTTTCCATTCAGAGCAGTCTCATCTGATGCGTAGCTACAGTATGAGGACGGTTTGTTTCTATAACAACGTTGAAATGTCAGCCTGAGTTCCTCCTCCCTACCTTTAATTGTCTTACTAGATTTAATAAAAAAACAGTTGATCTAATATCTTCTCTGTTTTGTCTGTCTGCTGTCTGTGTTTCAGTACCGGATCGGCCAGCTGTATATGATCAGTAAACACAGTCATGAGCAGAGTGAACGTGGGGAGGGGGTGGAGGTGGTCCAGAACGAGCCGTATGACGACCCCGAGCACGGATCGGGCCAGTTCACCGAGAAACGAATCTACCTCAACAAGTGAGTGTCTTCCTCTTGCTATGTAACACATGTTCAATTTAATTAAATTAATTATTTACAATGTGTATAAATGTGTGTTTTATATCGCTGGTTCCCAACCTGGGGGTCCCGACCCCCGCTAGGGGTCACCAGAGCTTCATAGGGGGTCGCAAGGCCTTCTTGATTTTAAGGGTGTAAGACAACTCTTTTAAAAACATAAATTTGGTTTATATCTCAACATTTCATGCATTTCTATGAAGAAAACTAAATTAGATTGTATTTTTTATAGTTTGACACCAAATTTGTCAAAAGGGAAACCTATTAAGTACATATGATCGTTAAAAATAATAATAAAAAACAATACAGAGAATTAAGAGTTCCTAAAACACACAGGAAGTGTGAATCTGCTCAAAATTCATCCAAATCACTCATTTTACAAAACTGCCTGCAGTTATTGCGTTCACTATTTGGGTTAATTGTACAGTTTATCAGTTGTTCTGTTCTGTTATTGTTATGCATTGAATATAATATGAAATATCCATAAAGTATGTCATGGGGTCGTCTAGTATAGGTTCCCTTAAGGAAAAAGGTTGGGTTGGTTTATATAATGCTCCATTGAAGGGAGAAACCTATCTTTGATTGTCTAGACCACTGACAGGTGGAGTGAATAACATTGTCTTCACATCTCGTTACCATGGCACCAGGCGGTGGGGGGATATATTAGACACCAAGAGAACATTTCGAACTTTGAACTTTGTGTTGGAAGCAGAAGAAATGGGCCAGCGTAAGGATGTGAGTGACTTTGATGAGGGCCAGATAGTGCTGGCTAGACGACTGGGTCTCCAGAACTGCAGCTCTTGTGGGATGTTCCCGGTCTGCAATGGTCAGGATCTACGTACCAAAAGTGGTCCAAGGAGGGAAAACCGGTGAACCGGCGACAGGGTCAGACCAGAGGCTCATTGATGCACGTGGGGAGCGAAGGCTGGCCCGTGTTGTCCGATCCAATAGAAGAGCTACTGGAGCTCAAACTGATGAAAAAGTTAATGCTGGTTCCGATAGAAAGGAGTCGGAACACACAGTGCATCGCGGTTTGTTGCGTATGGAGACCGGTCAGGGTGCCCGTGCTGACCTAATGTTACGGCTGATCGGTGTATGTCCTGCTGAAGACTTTATACACTTCAGTGCATAGCTGTGACCGACTCTTTCATCAGTCCTTAGTGTTAAAACATAGATTAGACATTCGTTAGTTGTCAGAGGATGTGTTCATGTCAACATCTGTATACATATGAGTAGGACACGATGCATAACGTATGATTATTTCAGATAGAAGGCCTTACAGCAGTGATACTCAACTCGGCCCGAGATAGGGTGCCAGGTGTAATAAACAAGATTCAAAATAGTCTAATAGAGCGTGTTTATATTTATATATAAAAAGGTTTGTTATGTGTTCATTAACTGGCTCCGTGGCTTTCTGTTATTTTACAAAAGTGCCCCCCGGGGCAAAGCAAGTAGTTGAGTATTCCTGCTTTACAGGCTGCACGAAGCATCGCTGTTGTGTTTCAGGAATAAGCAAGGGAACAATGTAGTTAGTTGTCCCTTTTCATCTCTCTCCAAGCCTATTTTCCTGTGCTTTGTTCAACTTGATAAGCGTGAAATTGAGTGTTTCATTTTCTGTTATGTCGATTACAATTGAATTAGTCGTGAATTTACTCTGAATATAACCCCTCATCACACACCTGCATTATTTCTCCTGTGCAGCATTACAGCAGAAAAGAATATTAGGGACTTTTCATTGAGGTGAATCCAGGTGAACGCCTGGTTCAGCACCTCATTGATTCCCCTTATTTAATCTTTAACGATTGCAAAGAGAAGTAAACAAACAAAGCTTTGAGATTACAGAAAACATGGATTTTAAAGAGTAGCCTGCAAGTTAATGTCAGGGATATGTTGCTAATGTTTAGTAGCCACTTTATTAGGTACACCTGTGCAATCGAATGCAGTCCGATACAACAACCTTGTCATAATGTCTCCGACAATGTGACAAATGTAACGGGTGTTATCCGCGTTGTGTTCTATATGGAAGGACCCGGACCACAACAGCTACTAGTTGTTCTCTTTTAATGGAGTCTGGATGATAGTTGTGCCTGTACAAGTCAACAAAAGCAGATAGAAAGCTCTGTAACATGCGGTCTCTTCCGCACGCACTGGTTATCACCTCCCTGTCAGCAGATAAACACACAAGAAACCCCGTAGCACATGTAAAAACGTGTCTACTATAAAGCTCGCAAAAGTGCGATTTACAAAGTTTATATTCAAATGGCACATGGCTGCATGTGCACAATTTTAGGTGCAACGTTTATAACTGCATACTATTGCATTTGCATTGCCTACAAGACAAAATAAATGTAAAACTCTGACAGGGAAAATAATACATACCTCCTCTCAGTGCAGCCTGAAAGTAGCTCTGCATTGACGTCACAGAACTGTGACTTCTTGAAGTGACAGTACAGGTTGGAACAGGCTACAAAATACTTCTCAACCATAACCAAACAAATGTTTTACACTATATTGATCAGGATTTGGTTGAATTTCAACATAAAAATAAAGCTATTATTTCAACCTGGTTACACAAAGCGGCAGTATGTGACGAGTTGGGATGAAAACGTGTTCTCTTCACTCATAGTTCTTTAATACGATGATGCAAAGACTGTTAAGATGAAGTCCACATTGATCATGAATCAAGTACTGTTGTCACAGACAACTGGGAAACTCATTCCCCCAAAAAGTGAGACAATGAGACAGAGATGAAAATAGAGCCACAGTGAGAGGCAGAGAGGGGAAGGTTTTGTGGTCAGAAGTGACAAATAAGTGGGCCTTTGGGAAATCTGAAGTGTCATTGAGAAACTCTGAGGACAGGAAGATTTAGTGCAGAGTGTGTGTGTGTGTGTGTGTGTGTGTGTGTGTGTGTGTGCGTGGGCAGAGGGAGATGAGGTCAGTGTAAGTGATGGATAATTTGAGCAGTCGCTGTCGGACGCCGCGCCTGCCTCTCTCCACCCACAGACCACCTGTTACCACGTTATATCTGTAGTCTGTGCATGCGTGTCGTGTCGTTAAGGCAGTGTGAGGAGGACATGTGACCAGTCTGCTGTGTCTGCAACACTCACCCTGGCTGTTTGACAGTCCATCGGAGAGAGAGACCGGAGGGAACCGTCCGTCTCGTCCCAGCAGTCCGTACAGACTCTCGGTATAATCTCCACATTCAATTACGGCGGCCGGACACAGAATGAGGAGGGGAGAGGGTGATAATGGCTGATGTAAAAGAGGATTTGATACAGCTTAATGTGTGTCCAATTATGGTGCTACTTCCTTTGTTGGTGGCTGCAGTGAAGTTTCTGATGGGACTCAATAATAATAAGACTCTCTGTTATTCCCTCTTGATAATCAGGACTTACTGTTCCATTGTTAAAAGTAAAACTTTGAAAAAGATTTTTTTTTCCACCCGTGCATTCATGCATTTCTCAAATCTTTGGCTTGGCAATCTCCCTCCAGCTAAGCAAAGTCTGGCCCCTGTTGTTCCCCTCCCTCTGTAATCGTTTGCATTTTGATTGGAAGCCCAATAAAATGCTCGGCTACTTGGCTGCGACTGTCTGCATTTAGAATCAATTTGTGCTGAGTAATAGCTGGTTCTCTGTACTTTCCGCCCTCCACGTCCCTCTCCGTATCTATCTTGGTGAAACTCCGCTGCAGGGTGGAGCGCGTAATCAGTGTAATCAACTTCCCCCAGGGGCCGTCATGGCTGCCTTGCATGGCCTCCATTATGGCTCCGCACAGCTGGATGCTTGTCATTGCTTTTTTTCTGGGCGATGGGGTCAAGGAAAAGAGGGGAGCAACTTTAAGAGAGGGGGCTACTTTCACTGTGCAGCACACAAGCTGTTTATCTCACCGGCCCTCTAACTTTATTTATCCTTCAATTTACAAATCCATCCTCTTCTTTCTGTGTTTCAGCAAGCTGCCCAGCTGGGCCAGAGCCGTGGTCCCGAAAATATTCTACGTCACAGAGAAGGCTTGGAACTATTACCCGTACACGATCACAGGTAACACTTTAATTATCCTTGTGCTTTTATCTACAATCACAAAGTATACACATCCATGAAATAGCATGTGTTTACATGCACTTTTGTCCTGCTATTATTACCTACAGGACATTATATTATGTAACACATATTATGCATTGGTTTAAACAAAGGCTGTCAAAGTTAACGATATAATAACACATTAAAGCAACTTCGTTTTAATGCCACTAATTTACACATTAACACAACTTGCGATTTTTAGGTTGTAGGTTGAGTGAAGATACTGGCATCAAACTAGAAAACCTAATGGATCTATCGGTACCAACCATGTCATACTAGCTTGTCAAGAAGGAGGTTAATTAACACTTCAAACTTCAAAACAGTTATGTCCATTTTCAAAGGGGTCCCTTGACCTCTGACCTCCAGATCAGTGAATGAAAATGGGTTCTATGGGTACCCACAAGTCTCCCCTTTACAGACATGCCCACTTTATGATAATCACATGCAGTTTGGGGCAAGTCATAGTCAAGTCAGCACACTGACACACTGACAGCTGTTGTTGCCTGTTGGGCTGCAGTTATGATTTATTTTTTATGCTAAATGCAGTACCTGTGAGGGTTTCTGGACAATATCTGTCATTGTTTTGTGTTGTTAATTGATTTCCAATAATAAATATATACATATGTTTACATAAATCAAGCAAATTTGCCCACTCCCATGTTGATAAGAGTATTTAATACTTGAAAAATCTCCCTTTAAGGTACATTTTGAACAGATAAAAAATGTGCAATTAATCGCAATTAACTATTTTAATTGATTGACAGCCCTAATTATATTAGGTAACAAATATTAGCATTGGTTTAAAAAAACTATACAAAGACCGTCCCTTTAAATAAAGACTTCCCGCTCTGTAACAGCATGGCTTTCTGCAGATGTTTTACTAGAGCAATGTGCATACACACAAACTCCCATTTTCTGCAGCCCTCTACAAAAACATGTCTCTGTTCACCTGCTGGCAGCCGTTATATGGGATCATTGGGAGGGCAAAGGGATGTGGAAGCAATATTCTGTCCAACACAATCCACAATGAACAGAGAGGAGGGAGGGATGGAGAGACGGAGGTCAAGAGGGACAGTGGAAGTGATGGGGAGAGGACGGGCAGGTTTAACTGGAAGATAAACAGTGATGTGTAAGGCTACACAGGAACACAATATGCTTTTTGATTGTAGTTTGTGTCTGACAATGGAATGTGTTTTGACTATTTTCTCAATAATTTGCATCACTGTTTTGCTGCTGTTGCATTTAAAAGGGACACTTTAATTCAGAGTAAAGCAGTAATTTGAGTATGACATGAAACGCACATGAAGATATGCATTTTTAGTTTTCCTCAGTGTCAAAACTTTGTGTTACATAAGATACGAGTGCTCCCGTTATTAGCAGCTTTTCAAAGGCGTATTATAAAGTCATGTGTTATTGTGACACACTGATTCCACCTGACACTTTAAGTGGTGTTGTTTGTATCATCTGGCAATGCCAGGATGCAATATCTATCAGGTTTGAAGGTTTCACAACAAACTTGACACAAAGATGGAGTCATTTTTTTGTGAATGTGCCAGACAGCTGTTTTTGAAATCATCCTCAATATGTTGTTTGGAAGGATTCCTTTAATTCATTTAAAGTGTTATCATTAAAGTCTGTCAAAACACCTTTGAAAAGACACTTCTAGCAGAAGCAGAGCTGCTTTAAATGCCACAAAAATACTGACAAACTCTAATAAACTACCATCAGTCTGCAGGGTTATGTTGAACTTTCACTGCAGCTCTCCTGTACGTACAGTGTGTCCATGTGACAAATCCATGTGACTAATACTTTTGTTTATGAGACTGTGTCTTAACAAGTCATGTGCTATCGCTGGGACAGAAGTGCTATTGCTGAGGCTTAATGCTCCTTCTTTTCCATTTTGAACTAAATTGTTTTCTCTTATCTCTCTCGTTTCATTTCTTTGTTCTCTTCTACCTGTCTGCCCTCATCACACACCTCCCATTTCTGCCCATTACGCGGATGGCCTCTGCTGGGAATATGGTCAGAGTACACGGTGAGTACTCTCAATGTGTCTGCGCCCACGCACAGATATCACACATACAAAAAACACTTTGATCCAACAGCGGACACGTAGATCTTTGTGGTGGAGAGGTTTAAAGGTGAGAGGAGAGAAGAGGCTACACTTCCTGAACACCGCTGGCACGGGATGACAAATGTGTGAAGATCCAGACTTTATGACGTAGAGAGAGAGAGAGAGAGAGAGAGAGAGAGAGAGAGAAAGAGAGCGAGAGAGAGAGACATTGTTTTGTGACATTATTCACCCATCAGATTGTTGCTCACAGAAAATCAAGTCTGATCCAAACAGTAACAACATCTCGTCTCAGATTTTAGCTTTTTCCGTGCGGTGACATTTAACTACAACTATCCCGTCTTCGAAACGTGTAATTGCACATCTGTCAAAAACCCGAGTGTGATCTGGAAACTCATTTGAATCCAAACAGAATGTTTTTTTTACGCCTCTGAACGCCGGTGAAAGCCATGGCCGGAGGCATCATGTGTTTTGGGTTGTAGGTCCGTCCGACTCGTTCTCGTGAAGAGCGATACCTCAGAAACACCTTCTTCAGATTTGGCACAAAGGTCAAGGTCACTGTGACCTTACATCTGTCCATAGACAGTATATAAGAAGTGGCCTGAGCCTCGAGTTCGGCATTTTGGCCGTCGTCATTTTGTTTTTTAGAAATTACACAAGAGGGTGGAGCTAAGCACAACCGAACGCTGAATAAGACATTTGTAGGCGACCAAAATGTTAATATTAACTTTCATGAAGTGAAAACACAGTGAAAGGGTTAAAGACAAAAACAGTGACGACTCCCAGACCGGACAACGCCTTGGTAGCGACCTGTCAATCACAAGGTAGCCCCGCCCTAAAGCATCCCCTGCTTTATGGTCTATCTGACTCTAAATGGGACCATAATTTACTAAATGAACATCATGCTGTATTGAAGAAGACTTGAAACTAGCGATTGAGACCATAAACTCATGTTTACAATGTTTACTGAGGTAATAAATCAAGAGAGAAGTAGGCTCATTTTCTCATAGACTTCTATACAGTCAGATTTCTTTTAGCGACTAGAGGAGTCGCCCCCTGCTGGCTGTTAGAAAGAATGCAAGTTTAAGGTACTTCCTCATTGGCATCAGGAGGTTGCCCCTTGGCCTGGTCATACAGTATTCACCGTGCATGTCAAATAACAGGCTCATCCTGCACTACTATTCTTCTTTGGGTCGGTGACCAATGCACGTTACGCTGTTCCAACACAAACTACACGGAAGCACCAAAACAGCAAAGTTATATTTAGTGAAGTCCGTCTTGCAAGTGTAAGAATGCAAGTTTAAGGCACTTCAGCATTGGCTTCACTTTTGCTCTCTGCGTCCGTCCCATTCTCGTGAAAGCGATATCTCAGGAACGCCTGAGGAGACAGTATCTCATCTGGCACAACAAACGTCCTCCTGGACTCACGGATGAACTGATTTGATTTATGTGGTCAGAGGTCAAGGTCACTCTGACCTCACAAAAACACGTTTTGGGCCATAACTCAAGACTTCATATGTTAATTATGACAATTTCACACAATGATGATGAAGAGACATTTTGGACCGACATGGATGTAAACTGTAACGTGACTGGTTGGCGGAGACACACAACCATGACGCTGGAATTCTATTTATTTGTTCCTGACTTTGCATTTTTCTCCTTTTGACTTCATGATTAGTTTTCTGTTGTGCATAATTGTGCACAGCCAATTAAAAAGGGTCCCCAAGAGACAGTAATACTCAGCCTCAACTTATCCTAGTCACAGTCCTGGTGGCAGCAGGCGAAGCAAGGTAGATGTTCTTCGTCCTCCAGCGCTTCCTTGGGAATCTCGAGGTGTTCCCAGGCCAAGTGTTATATGTCATCCCTCCAGTGTGTTGTGGGTCTGCCCTGGGGTCACCCCCCAGTCGGATATATGCCTGGAATAACTCAGCAGGGAGGCGTCCAGGATGAATCCTGATCAGAATCCTGGTGAACGTTTTTAATACAAAGGAGCACCAGTTCACCTCTGAGCTCCTTCTGGATATATGAGCTCCTCACCGAGTCTTAAGGGTAAACAAAAACACCTTGTAAAGGAAACTGATTTCATCCTCTTGTATCTGAAATCAAGGTGTTTCATTTACTACTCTAGAGCTCCGGACCATAAGGTTGAAATGTAAAATCGACTTGTAAGAGCTTCGGGCCCAGATCGTTCTTCACCGATTGTTTGGTACATCCCTTCTGCACCGACCGACCCACTAAAGCTCTCAGCTCAGTATAACTGGTTAATTTACTGTCGCTGAGAAAAAAGCACTAATGATTTGCTGTGGGACATTAACCTGCCCACCTTATGTCTAAGGCAGCAAGGAAACATCAATGAGGAACGAATAAAATCAGCAGCAGGCCGGCCTTTTCCCCCCGAGACTGCAACAGATACGTGGAACATCTGGATGTTTGAGGAAGGTCATTGCAGATGTTAATGTGAATGAGTAGCCTTTCCTGGAAAAATATGCTCACAGTATTCTCCAAATCAGCAATCATCGTGATTACGATAAGAGCCTCGAACAAAACGGAGGTCCACTTGTAAGTTAAACAAGTATTTATGGTGCTTGTGTAGTCACGCTGCCTCGTGGGACTGATTATGCTTGGGAAGGTTTTTGTTATGATTAGCCCAAGGTGGGCGGTGAGGATGCAAAAGACGAGGATAATGATTGTTATTCAAAATAGATAGTCTGCATGTCATGACTTCATCTTCCCCAGAATGAAGGTTTATCCTTCAGTCTCTCTCGCACACACACACATTTCTGTCGCCTCCTTCTAAAGCCTCGTCCACATTTCGGCGTTCGTGTTAACAGGTTGGAGCAGCCACACTGCCACTAAACACACACCTATGCATTCACCCTGAGCTCCCAGCATCGAGCCCTATAGCTCCTTCTGTCCTCGTCCCTCCTGCTGTCATAAACACACATTCACAAACACACACACGGTGGTTTGTACATCCAATGGCTTATGTAACCAGCATTCCACCATTCCTTGGTTTTATAATAATTGGAAGTGTTAAGCTTTAATCTAATCAAAGTGCTGTGTTTAAGAGCTGATGAACGGCAGTCAATACGGCCAGAGGCAGTAAAGTGTGTGTGTGTGTGTGTGTGTGTAGTGCTCACAAAGAAACGGAGCGGTGCAGTAAATCTACACAGTGAGAGAATAATCATTATTGCTCATCTGGTTTGGGCCGTAAAACACAGACGTTAGAGGCACACATTCAGTCTCACATCTCATCCCGTGGATTACTTCTTTCTACCTGTGTGATGAGATGTGGTCCAAACCTCAGCTATGTAATTATCACCACGACAACGTGACCGCCGTTAATACAGATGTCTTTTTCTGTCCCCTCCAGTGCTCCTTCCTGCCCAAGTTTTCCATCCACATAGAGACCAAATACGAGGACAACAAAGGGAGCAACGATAATGTAAGTAGAGCTGAGAGTGTCGTGCGGTTGGGAGCGTGTGTGTTGTGTGGGTAGATCATCTGACAAAGATAAAAAGGGATCTCGGCATGGCTTTTCAACAAGTGTTTCGCAGAATCTCCTCTCTTGTATCTTTGCCAGTCCCCAGTAGCACAAATCTTTTTTTTGTCTTCCCACATTTTCACCCGATCTTCTTACTTCAAAGCCTACAAATCAGAACTGGTGAATTATCTTTGTCAGATGGTGACCGCGCCGTTATGCATTCCTTTAGTTCTGTGAGATTTTGCTCATAGTTTGGGTTAGGGTTAGGGTTAGCACTCATTCTGTTCTCAATCCTGTAGTTAGTGTCTCCACAGTGTGATCAAGTCTTTCGGTAACATTCATGTGACTAAATGATGAAGTTACGGTAATTAGATGCAGTTCGGGCCGAACATCAATCTCAAAAACGTAAAGAAATCATAAACAATCCACCACCTGCCCTGCTTCTGTAGCTCTACATCACAATCAACAGCTAAAAGTCACAGAAATGAATCAGTTCAGATCAATATAATGAACGTTTATTGGCTTGAAAGTTTTAAAACATTATTGCCAAAGCGCACAAACACATATAAATAAATCAAGTAACAAATATTGAAGCAAAAAAACATGTTGTTGTCTTTGCCTCAGTGCCACTTCACACTTTGGTGGCAGTCTGAAGGTTACACAATACTGCCTCGCTGCACGCTGTGGTTGAAAACAAAAGGCCGCAGCTCCACTTAGTGGCAGCTCTTGGGAGATGCAAACCCAGTATGAGGGTTTCACAGACGGACTGACTGATCGTAACAAGAGGAGGTGTTTTAGAAGTGTGTGTTTGCTCCTTCTGCTCTAAAGTTTTCACTCCACCGCCTTCACCATTTGTACTGTCTTTCTATTTTCCATTATTCTCCCTCGTCTCTTTCAATAACTATTTCATCCCTCTCGCTGCCCTTGCACCCGCTACACCTGTATACAAGTTAATGTGGAAAGTATCTCTGTGAGGCAGGAGCAGTGAAGTAGTCGTGAAAGGAGCGGATAACTGGCCGACGTTGCTCTGCTGTTCCTGTGTGAGTCAGACACAGGAAGAAATCACTGACCACACGGCGTGAGTCACAGTTTGTTTAGTGTATTGTCTGAGAGTAAAGCAAGAACAAAGGACACCTGTGCTTTGTACTTTTAAGACCAACAGGATATGATGTTAAAGCCAAACCCCCTAACAAACCCTTTGAACCTCTGCTTTCCTGTGAAATCATTTATTTTCTGTATGTGAAGCTGCCCCATCACAGCCAAGTGACAGGGGAAATCAGAGCAACATCCTCCAACAGCATTTGTCAACCCCTCACTATTGATTTATCCGCCCACCTAACACACGTTGAACTGTTCCCCGTTCCTCAGATCTTCAGCGGCGAGCCCAGAGAAGAGGAAACCGAGGTGTGCTCCGTGGACATCGTCTATGATGAGATCCCAGAGCGCCACTACAAGGAGTCAGAGGTGAGCGTAGTCGAGACCTCAGGATACACACGTTCATGTTTGAGCTACCAGTAGCTCGCTATCTGCGTCTGAGTGGCTCACTAAAGGTTACAAGAATGTGGACATCAATTTGATAAGTCACATTGTAAACTACTTTAAATTTCTATCCAATCAAATTCACAGACGTCGCGCCCCTTTCTGACACAAAATGATTATTTGCCATTCGGCCGACAATTAAACGAGTCGCGCTGCTTTCAAATTTCATGACATCAGCGACCGCAGTAACCGTACGTGTCCACAGGGGCGTTTTTTATTGCGAGGGACGCAACGCTTCCCAGCATTGGACACTTGGTGGGCTGTCACTAGAAACAAGGCACTCGGCTCCTGATTGGACGAACGCTTTCCCTCCGTTGGCTGCTGCTCCCAGCTTTCAAACCGGAACCAATATGGAGGCTCGTTTGGAAACTTTATTCTCTTATTTCACGTAAATAGTTCACTGAAATATGTTTCTGAAAACATTTTAGTCGAGAAATAAGCCGTGCAGTTGCTGAATCTGTCTTTGTTTTTGATCAACAACGTTTATTTTAAAAGAATCTCAGGAGTTTCGAGAGGCAGCGAGTCGCGTCGGACGCCCGTGATTTACATAAAGTAGACTTGCCCTCAACTTTATGAAAATGAGGAGCGGGCGTTGTGATGCTCCGTTTCTCGAATTGCGATGCCACGCTACCAGAATGCATTGTGCGGCTGCTTACATAGACAATGAATGGGGAGCGTGGAAAGGACGGAAGCTGTGGACACGTACCATGACATTAGGCGATGTTAGCAGACCAGCAAGCGTACACCAGATGTGACATTGATCGCAGGAACTAGCCAGGCCAATAAAAAGCAAAAAAATATACTATTCTGATGCGAGCATGTCAGATGGTAAAAGATGTAACGTCGAGCGCCACTTCACCAAAGTCCACGGCAACTTTTCACGGGACTTGGTAGTTTATGAACGGAGAAGGTTACGGAGCTGAAAACAACGCTTAAAAGACAACAGTCTCTGCAGCAAAGGCTTCGTTTAGTGGCGCTCATCCTGACGAAACAAAAAGCCCTTCACCGATGGCGGGATTGTAACAGAAGCGATGACTGCGGTGGCTGTAGTGTTATTAAAGGACCATGAAAGTAAGACAGAAATGATGTCTGCTGTACAACTCGGTGGCGCCGTGTGTGTGCAGCTCTCGGCCACTTTCATTCTGTCAAATTAGCTCTCAGAGGAAAAAAAGGTTGGAGACCCCCTGGTGTAGAGTGTAGAGGAGCACAGAGCGGATGAATACGTGGCAGAGAGAGAGAGAGGATGAAAAGGAGAGACTGGAGGAGCGAGTATGGAGATGAACAACAGCGGAGCGGAGAAGTCAACAAATGAGAAATGAGGAGAAGGGACGGCGTGTGAGCAGATAAACACAATAGAGCGTTATCTTTCTGGAGCAGCGCCGGCTCCTTTTCTGACCACCAGCTGGCCGTCTGCCTGCTCAGAGTTTATGCATGTTTATGTGAGCGGAAGGTGATGGACATTAGCTGTGGTGATCTGACATTTGTATACGTGTGTGTGTGTGTGTGTGTGTGTGTGTGTGTGTGTGTGTGTGCGCCCGTCATAAAAAGCTGAGCTATTAATAATCAAGAGGGGTCCTGATGTCACTGCTGTGGTGTTTTATTATTGACACTTCCACACACACACACACACACGCACACACACACACACACATAAACACACCTCCCACCAGGCTTCTTCTGTTTTTATCCTCTCAGAGCTAAAAATAGCAAGCGAGCTAAAAGTGGATGTCACATGGTCGATGTAAATATCATTTGGTTTCAGAGACAGATGGGTTTTGGAGTCCCACCTGACGATGCACCACGGAGACCAGTTTCACACATGAATGAAGTCAAAAGCATCTGAGCTCTAACAGCAGGTGTTTTGCTTTGTGTTTTTGTTGCTTTACGTGCTGGACGCAGACTTCACCACAGAGTTTTCCTATTCAAATAAAACACAATGGTCACATATGTACTTGTTTCACACTCAGGCTCCATAGAATAAATAATAATAATAAGAAACTGTATTTATATAGCAGCTTTCATACACAAAACACAGCTCAAAGCTCAACGTTTTTGCAGTTTGCTGCATCTTTTTTTCGTTGTTGTTGCTAGGCAACCACCTAATGAGTCCCAACATAAGCATAACAGACTGAGAGTTAATAGTACAGTTTAGATTAATTGAAAACAACTTAATCAAAATCTCAAGAGGCCGCACTGATTTGCCTTCTGCTGTTTTCTGCTCACATCATGGTAACTATACGGTTGGTAAACTCATAAAGCTCCAGATATCCAGCAAGAGTCAGCACAATGAGAAAAAACGTTAATGACATCGGACACTTTTCGGTCATTTTGGAGCTATATATTGGGGTAATTTGGCAAATTTCAAATAGTTTACTTGCAAATTATCACCTAATTGCCATGAAATTTGCGGACCTGTAAAATGAAGTGTGACCAAACATTTGAAAAAGGACAAGCTCTCATTAGTATTTCTCATATTTTCCTTCTTTGTCTGCCAATAAACTTTATGACACATTTTATGCACAGACAAATGCAACAGACCTCCACTGCGAGTGTTTTCCCACACCCCCGCACACACACACACCCACAGTCAGACACATGACCCTAAGACAAATGAGCACTACAGCTTCATTAGTCTATAGGAGCAGTGATTAATGCACGTGAAGCTTGTGATTAGGGGACTCCCACCATGCAGCCTGGCTTGTACTCTGCATGAGGCTCGTAAGGAATGCAGGTGATCCTGTCCTATAGGCAGCGAGGAGGACGTGTGTGTGAGAGAGATAAATGATGGGAAGGTATGGGTTGAAAACTGTCAACCAATCCTTTAAGAGAATTTTTGTTCTTCCCTTTTTGCAGATCTTAAGAGAAATAATGACATAAGATCTTTTTTTTTTGTATATATACATGGACGAAGCGTATCTTATTCTTACTGTACAGCAGTGAAGACAAAATATCTCGGACACGGGAGCTAACGTCTTGAGATTTTGACGCCATTTGGATCCAGAGTCTGCGCAGTAGTGATCCGGGGGCCTAGAGCCGCAGTATCAAAGTCCCTGAACCAATCGCGAGCCGAGCATAGCTGCAGCTCGTCAGCGAGAGAGACTCACAGCTGTCAATCATGACGTCTCACCCCTTCTTTATAGCATCAAATAACTAATTAAAACCAAACACCAACACTTGAACAAACATCAGCGTGATAAGAGCTACCTAAAATCACAGAAACCAGCTTATGTGACGTGTCCTTTGACTTTATATTTTAGCTCATGTCCCTTCCGCTAACATGGATGGGGGGCGGGGTTTATAACCTATACTGCAGCCAGCCACCAGGGGGCGATCCAGATGTTTTGACTTCACTTTTGGGGAGCTGTCATGTCTATGGGAACAACTCTGTAATAAGGTATAGGTTGAAAAACAGTTAACCGATCCTTCAAGAGGATTTTTGGTCTTTTCCCGTTTTGCAGATTTTAAGAGAAATAAGAAGAATTTCTAAGTTCTCTAAACTGGTTTCTCTGTGCCTTGCAGGACCTGCGGTATTTTACGTCGAAGAAGACAGACCGAGGCCTCCTGCAGGAAGGATGGATCAACAGCCAAGAGCCCATCATGTGCTCCTACAAACTGGTCACAGTGAAGTTTGAAGTGTGGGGCCTGCAGACACGTGTGGAGCAGTTCGTACACAAGGTCAGGAGAAAAAATAGCCTTTCCTTTCTCAGTCAAACTTTTTGACCCTCGTAGAGCGGTGTCGGTGCTAGAGGCGTTTCATTTTCTGCTCCGAGAACACGTGACTCACCACCAGTTGAACCAAATCAGATGTTCCATTTCCACCGTCTACAGTATCTCTGCCCTGTTCACATGCTACAGATTGGCTTGCACCACCTCCCTTTACCTCGGCTGCACACATTATCTCCTGTTTCCCAAATCCGTTTCTCCTAGCCCTCTGCAGCATCCGTCTCTGGGGTGAACTGTCCCTGTGCTCTCCTTGCCCGAGGCACACACACACACACACACACAGACGGAGCTATTACTCACATACTAACACCAGGAGTGACTCATATTAATCACATCTCTCCAAGGATGAACGGAAACATTTAGAAGTTAAAACTGTTTTGAAACCCTCAGTTAACTCTGATTCACATCCTCTCTCCTTGAACTCCCTCTGTTCCTCTTTACCTCTCTTCCTCTGTGATCTTCCTCTGCTTCCTCCTCCTCCTCTCTTTTTTTCTAACTCTGCTCAGGTGATTCGAGATGTCCTGCTGTTAGGACACAGGCAGGCCTTTGCCTGGGTGGATGAGTGGATTGGTAAGTTTGTTAGAGATGGCAGCGCTCATGAAACATGGTCAGTTTTATGTGACTCATCTCAGGATTACAGTCTGATAATGTGGCAAAGATCATTTTTTGTTAATGGTGACTACAGACAAATGGATGTATAGGCAGGGATTCAGTGGAGCGTAAATTCACTTAAAGGTGCTCTATGTAAGAATCAGAAATTGCATGTTAACAGTGACTCCTGTGGCCGTTAAGTCAACGACAGTCAGCGTCCTTAGTCCCCCCCGAATAGGATAAGCAGTTACAGATGATGGATGGATGGATGTTTAAAGGTACTATATGTAGTAATTTACATGTATTATTTACTTTGTATTGACAATCTGTAAACGCATTGTAACGTAACTTAAAACCCAAGACCTTCCTCGACTTTCTCAGTTGCCTGTACCAGCCTGTGGACTGATTTCTATGTAAAGGACTTGAGACGGTTTTGCCGGGAAAATCCAAAGAACGTGACGTTTATGCCCGATCCCCCGAGCGCCTCGCCTCTCTTCAGCTCCCCTACGGCGCCAACAGTGTGTAGTTAACGTAGTAAAATACTGTCTTGAGTGCTTAAGCTAAGGTTAGCCAGTTTGGTGTTACGTGGCACAGATCTGCTGTTGGTTGCTTTGTAACATAAGCTAATGAAGTAATTTGCAAACTGCAAGCTAGTTAGTATCATGGAGCCAATGGTCCGGATAAAATATAGGAACATTACAGAACATTATGGAAGGGTTAATGCCCGACGAGGTGTCCATTGTCAGGAATTAATGGACAGTGTGAAGGGACATCAGGATGCTGACTGCAGTTAACGGCCACAGGTTTCATTAATAACCATAAAGGTACATATAGTACCTTTAAGTATAACTATAGCCAACGTCCATTTAGTTTCCTGAGCAATTGACTGTTTCTATGTTAATCATAAGAGACTGTTTCACTGCTTCTGTAGCATTACATGATGAAGCTCCTGTCACTCTTTGAAGTGTGTGATCCGTCCCAACAGACATGACCATGGAGGAGGTCAGAGAGTACGAGCGCGCCACACAGGAAGCCACCAACCTGAAGATCGGCACCTTCCCCCCCGCCATCTCCATCTCAGAGACCCCCCTGCCATCCAGCACCCGCAGCGGCCCCAACAGCGCCCCGACCACGCCCCTCTCCACAGAGGCCCCCGAGTTCCTGTCCGTGCCCAAGGAGCGCCCCAGGAAGAAGTCCGCCCCGGAGACCTTGACCCTGCCGGATCCGGGCCGCAGGGATTCGCTCTTCAAGCTACCCAGCTTTTTCTCCTGGAACTCCAGTCCGCAGCCAGAATGAGAGCGGAGGCCGCCGCCCGTCAACCCGTGGATCAGTGGAGGATGCCTGCCCAGCACATCCCACAATGCCCCCTCAGCCAGTGGAAGTGAAGGAGACGGATCCCAGCCCCCTTCTGCAGACTCTCGCCGGTGTTAACAGCAAATAGCCACCAGGTCCAGACAGGCAGCCTGGTCTCCACAACGTCCTGTGAGGTGTAAAGGTATCGTAGTGCGTCCCATTGAAGAGTCTAACTAAAGCAGCTGGAGGCTCCTCATTCTCCTTTTCGACAGACAGCATTAGTCAGACTGAGTGTAGCTTACATTCCTGAAAATGTTTTAGATATGTTGAGATTCAGTCACTGCACATAATCTTCTCATGTACAGAATTAGTTTGTTTCTTCTGCTTTAAGCATCGGAGTCTCTGGCGTCGTTAACTGGAGCTTGTGGTGGTTTGACGTATCTGTTTATTTGGTCGGGACTTTTACGACAGATTCCTGTCGGCCACTGTATCAGTTGAGTATTTCACAGTCAGGTGTACGGTGATTCTTGTATATAATGTATGAACATTATTTAACCGGTAAAATGTCTAAAGAATATCTATCATATCCAGTGATGATGCTGCTATGAAACGTGTATTTTAAAGAGTCTTCTTTACGTGTTTATTATAGCAAGTTCTGTCTGTGTTATGTGATTGCATGATTTTAACTGCAGAAGCTGCTTTTTAAATATTAAATGTTCTCTTCGTTATCTCAGTCTCACACTTGATGTTGTGTTTTAACATAGTTTTTACAGACTGCTCATGTGGTTTGCATGTTTTGCTGCTTTTATTCATTTCAACTGTATTTTTTTTTTGTCATACTGTTGATGGGTTTTGTATTCAGCAAATTAAATTAAATCATGTTGTATCCATAATTGTGTGAGGAGTGTTTGTTAATTCCATTTATTCACTCGACACAAACAAAGTCATAACGTAGTTAAAGTAGTTCAGAAGCCAAAAGTATTTAAGATTTAAGATATGCAAAGTGCTCGTGGGACGAGGGCTGTCACGATATCAGATTTGCACAACGCGATAATCATGGCCAAAAGAATTTACGATATTACCTGTATCGCGATATCTATAAAAATAAAAAATATATATAAATATATATATATATATTCAAAATCCATCTTTAACTTGCGGTTTGTCTCTTTTTTGGCAAATTAATTACACTACAAATACGAGTGTTGGGAGGTGGAGAGAGAGTCTGTAACCATAACTATACTAAAGCGTATTTTAAGAGGCGCTGCATTCTTTGCATAATATTATGTGTATTATTAACATCAATATTTGATTTTTAAATAACGCGGTTATCATTAATACCTACATGGGACACATACAATATTTTTCACACATTCACTGAAAACTTTCAGATGTGTATTAAAGGCATAAGACTAGTTTGAAGACTCTTGATCCTATTAAACTTGTTTATTATATTGAATAAATGCTATAATTACATTAGATCAGTGTAAAGTTAACATTAAAGTTATTTCTCCGACCTCGATTCTTAATTTGCTTTCATTTAGAGAATGTGACGATACCAAACTTCATTTAAAATAACCCAAAAAATGTACATGCCTGCACTGATTTTTAACTACCCACATTGGAGCCGATCCCGGCTGACATTGGGCGAAGGCGGGGTTCACCCTGGACAGGTCACCAGACTATCACAGGGCTGACACATAGAGACAGACAACCATTCACGCTCACATTCACACCTACGGGACATTTAGAGTCAATAATCAGCGCTAACACGAGGAAAACATGCAAACTCCACACGGAAGGGCCCTGAGCCGGGTTTTGAACCTGCGTCCCTTTTGCTGTGAGGCGGCAGCGCTAACACAAACATTAATTTGTCAACGAACCACGCAGACCACTCAGTTTTTTATAAAAAAACTTTTATTTGAAAAATAATGACCTGAAGTGTTGGACAGCCACTTTAAAGAGTTTGACTTAGCAGGACAAACTACTAACACTAAACTCTTGGCAGCAGCTGCTGTTTTTTCCCATCACACCACATGATAAAAATAAATATTACAGTGTTCATGTTTTTTGTCTAAACACATACGACCAAACAATCAAAGCAAACTTTGCTGAATATTCCTCTTCCAATTTAACGACTTCATATCAAGAACATGTGAGTCAACAATGGCAAAGTTATGAATAAAAGTCAGTGCTTATAATGTGCAAAGTTCAGTCAATGACATTTGTCTTTTAAAAGCAAGCATCCATACCCCTTTAGAAACCCCTAAAATATTTAATACATAAAAAAATACAATACTTGTACAACATAAGGTGTAATAATAACAGCACAGAAACAAATAAAACGAGGTTATGTTTCCCCATCCTTACATGTAAACACAATAAAAACCTCCACCGAACGTCGACCCAGCTGATAGATTGTTAAGGGAGAAGAAGAAGAAGAGAAGTAGGCAGGAGTTTATTTCTGATGTGCGTGATTGAGCCATTTTCTTCCCTTCCCTATCTTTCCTCTTTGGTGAGGCTGTTTGTTCTCCGGCTCTCCTTGAGGTTACTTATGGCATTGAGGAAGACTTCATACCAAAAAAAGGTGAATCCGGTTGACAGCGCAGCCTTCAAGAGGCTGGGTGAGAGGCCTTTGAAGAAGCCTCGGACACCCTCCTCTTTGGCTATTTGAACCATGCAGTCCATCAGGCCTCGATAACTCCGCACCTGCACATGAGGAACACAAATACGTAACACATTAGACCCAAAACGTGTGCTCCAAACATGTGAAAAATGTCGTAGAAGAGCTTACCTGTCCAAAGTGAGCTCTGGCTGCCTCAAAGCCCCCCACCTGCAGCCTCTTCTTGAAGAGGTCAAACGGGTACGTCATTGTTTTGCTGAGCATTCCGGCTCCGCTGCCACAGACCAGGCTCCTCAGGTGTCCTTGAAGGGAGGACATAAAACAGGAATAAAGCTTCAAGCTGTAAACACTTCACGCGTGTGCTTAATGTGGTGTAATAACTGACCTCCTGAGTTTCCAGCTTTGGGTGGTGGAGCCGTCAGTTTCTTAAAAACGTTGTAGAAGAAGAACTGCAGCCCAGCGTAAGGAAACACCGCCAACAGTGTGGGAGTCAGGCCGCGGTAAAATGTCAGCACGCCCTCCGAGCGCCACATCGTGGATACGGCATGACGCAGGTTCCTGTATACCTGAGAAAACACATGAAGCATAATAAAAGCAGGGGTCACAAAGTTACATTCTTCCCAGAAGTAAATACATTTTTTTTGCAATAGGCCTTGCAATGGATGCGGTAGATCGCCGGAAGATCCGGGTACTTTTCCACCCGGAAGATGACCCATTTTGGCTTCATTTTAATACTTTCTAGGGCCTTTTTTGAGGAAGCTGAATTCTCAGTGTATTGGATTTCTGTCTGAATAGAGGCTGACAGTTTTCCCAATAAAATCAACTCCTCAAATCCATCAAAACAAACTTGAAAAACTATGAGTTGACGTAAGAAATTCTTGACCACTATCAACAGCACTTTCTGACAGCTACTACAGTACATCAGCTGTGGCGAGTCCTACCTTGGTTTCTCCCTGAGCTGCAAAGCGTGTCCGCAGTGTGTCCAGAGGCTGGCAGACCACCGTGGCAGAGCAGGCAGCCAAGCCGCCACACATGAAGTGAACTCCTGACGTCCGGCTGTCATACAGCGTCGACTTGTGCACCACCTCCGTCAGACACTCAAAACTGGCAAACTGCAAAATACACACAGTTAGTAAGTATTATTGTAAATACAGAGGATAGTTTAGTTTAGAAGTTGACAGGATCTACCTGGACAGCCCCGAAGCAGATAGAGAGGAGCTGTGCCGGGACGTGGCCCTTCCAGAAAGCAGAGAGTCCCTCCTCTGAATAAATGCACCGGGACGCCTGAAATAATCCCTGGTACTTCCCCTCGGGCCTCTGTGAAGACACACGCTCAATCTGTAGCTGTGGGGGAAAGAAATAATGATGAACGTACAGGAAGCAGACAGCTTTAATGACATTTAATTTCTATAATACAGTTTTCCATGGCTGCCTGGTTGCAGTGGTGACCCTGACATTGACACATCCTTACCTGAAACCTGATTTTCAGCACATCAAAGGGGCTGATGAGGGCCCGGGTGACCATCCCAGCAGCTGACCCAGCCAGGGCTGCCTCTTCTGGGGCGAGGGCTGCACCCTGAGCCCCGGGGTCGAAGCCCACCATGTCTCCACAGCGTCAGATTCCTGTTAACACTGCAGAAAGAGAAATTACAGCATTTGTGTTTTGTTATGTTAGTTCAGCATTAGTAAAGTACAGGTACTTCAGAGTAAGTGAGTAAATGTATTTAGTTGTGTATTTTGCTGTAGACATTGATGGTATCAAAATCTGATGATCTGAATTATTCAAAACTTTGTTTGACTTGATTTTTTGTCTGTTTGTTGGAATATGTAAAAGCTGTATGCTGGATCTGGAGGAGCTGCAGCTCTATCAGCATTTTCAAAACAAACTTAAAACATCTGTTGAAAGCTGCTCAGCTCTGTATTCATTGATCTTTATTCCATTGTCTTCATGGCTTGCTTTTACTTGACAAGCATACTTTGTGATGTGCTATTGTGTGTAACTGTAGTTTTGTATGTTCTTTCTTGAATGACTGTAGTATGTTTCTTTGTTTTGACCTGCCAAGGGACTACAGATGTGAATTAGCTTAAAGCTATAATCTGGTATACGGTGCATCAAATGGTGACATTTATGTTTTAAACTGTACATGGTCCTTTTTAAATAAAATAAGTAGATACAAAATATGAATGTGTGGTGTGTTGTAAACCCAGCAGCTGTATGCATACACATAACACAATAATAACAACTTAATTAATATCAATATCCATCCAAAATCAACTTGTCAAGACTACAGTATAATAAAATATAATATTAATACAGGCAACAGGCTGTGAGTAGCAGATAAAGTAGCAGTGACAGCATGTAGAGGACATGCAATGGGACCTTGAGGCTAGCTAAGCTAAGCTAAGCTAACAACAACAAAGCAGCTGTTGACTTTGTAAAGAGGGATAAAGTGTCAGCAGTGACACAGACAGACAGACACTCACCTTATAGTAAAAGTCCTGCATAAATACAACTCTACATCTATAATACTGGACCTAGACACACCCTGAAACATGAATTAAAGGAACCAGAAGCTGGTTTCTCCTGCAGACTGTTAGACGGTATTACTTCCGGGTCAGATAGAGCCGACTACACCCAAGCAGAAATATACCAAGACAAGATGATTCCCTGCCTCACTTCAACCAACACGCCGGAAATAGCATAACCACCACATAACATAAGCATAACAACAATAATTAATTTGATTAATATCTTAGCAAAAATATTATATACATAAAATGATATGATGTTTTTCCCCCAGGCCATCAGACTTTTAAATAGATAATTCATATGACACCTTCTCACACAAAAATATATTTTATACTGTATATGTTCTTAATGTATATGTTCTTAATATGCCTTGTACAAAGTATTTCCTTTTATAATTGTAATATAACTTATTATTTTAATGGAGCTTCCCAGCAAAAAGCATTTCACACGATTGTACCTGTATAACCGGCGTGACAATAAACATCTTGAATCTTGAATCTTGATATGGCTTAAAATAAAACCTTCCTTTTTATTTTTAAAGATACTGATTTTAAAACATATTTGAGTGATAATTTAAAAATTAAAAAATCTATATTTGCTAAAACTATTAAATTGTTTAGACATTTCAAATTTATTCCAGTTGTTTAACAGATCCCGATTGTTTTTTTGTTTTTATTTTGTTTTGTTTTTTTGTTTTTATTCATCTTTTCTTTTCCTTACATTTTATTTGTTGTATAATTTATTATATGCAGTATATAATATTTTTGTACTGTAAATATATTTGCAGGATTTTAATGAAAGATTTGAACATGTATATGAATCTACCGTATTGAGTTTTGAAATAAAGTATTATAAAACATCTGTGGTAACACTCCAATTAAATTTAAATTTAAAACTTGTTTGTATTATTTTCATCACATTTCTATACAACCTATGTTTTGTATTTAATGTATTTTTTTAATTGCAATTCATTTTTAATAAAAAATTTCGATTTTTAATTTAGATACCGTTACTGTCGTCAAGCCTAAAATATTTGTAAAAGTATCAATATCAATAATTCATTTTTAAGAAATTTTTTAATTTTAAATGTACACAAATCTAATCCAGACTAGTTCCTTTTCATACTCTGTGTATTGATGAATATTTTATTTCACTTTCCTGATTTTATTAATTTTATTATTATTATCATTATTATTATTATTATTATTATTTATTTATCT
>CAKAOH010021490.1:0-15586 GCA_916701665.1 Sebastiscus tertius | reverse complement strand
TATTTAATTTGAGTTAATTCTATGCTTTCAATATAAAGCTTCCAAAATCGACGTTATGTAACTACGTTCTGTGACCACTAGATGTCACTGCCCACCAGTGATGATAAACGCATGATTACCATCGATTATCACCCTCATCCTATTAGCGTCAAGGCAGATATAACAGCATTTGCGGTGAAAACATTCGAAATAAGTTTTTAATTAATTTAAATAATCGCTGTAACTACGAAAATAGGAGAATTATGGTCGATACATACCTAAAAAGTCATCGTTTTGGGCGAGGTCAAAGAGAGAGGCAGGGACTTATCTTGATCCGTTGATGACTTCATCTTTGTAAAGGCTGAGTCCAGTAACGTCTGCTTAAATCTACAGAGAGGCACCGACCCGCCGGCCGGCTTATATGGACAGAATATAGGTAATTTTAGGTAATTATTAACATATTATTTAGGAAATATAAGTAACTTGTCTGTTATTTGTCTGTCAAGTAAATATGTGACGTTACTTAACCTGTTTATCTCTCTTTAGCCGGCGGCTGTAACGTTAAATGCAGGTTAACGTTAGCTAGATGTTCAACTTCTAACCGTTCCAACCGATCTAACCGTCACTAACCGTCACTAACCGTTCTAACCGTAAACGTTTCTAACCGTTCCAACCGTTGGTGTGTTGACAACCAGACTGTTGATAACGTGTTAACGCTGCATTTACTCCCAAAGTTGACGTTTAGCTCACGTTAAGTTACTTGTAACGTTAGCTTAAAGCTATCAGCCACACGCCCATCACCAGTAACATACTGTATGTTTATATTATGTGTGTTTTTACATTATTAAAGGTGCATTTGAGGATGTAGAAATGTGTAAACGTGCATATTATATCAATGTGGAGTAGAGTTACCTGGCCAGTGTCTCTGACTCTCTATTTGTTTAAAGGTCCCATATTATAAAAAAGTGAGATTTTCATGTCTTTTACATTATAAAGCAGATTTAAGTGCTATATAAATACTGTAAAACTATCAAAACACTCAATATATGGAGAAATACACACAGACTGTATTCAGAAATTGCGCGTTTGAAACAAGCCGTTAGGATTTCTGTCCATTTGTGATGTCACAAATATACAATATTTAGACCCTTGACACAGATTTAATCGTAAACATTCTAATTGTGTCCCCGTTTATTTCCTGTTGCAGTGTATGTAAATAACATCAGCTGACAGGAAGTACACATGGACCCAAGCTGTTGCCTAGCAACGCAATTCCGTCACAATTCCGTCAAAATGCGCTAAAACGGAGCGTTTCAGACAGAGGGTAAATACAGGTATATTCAGGCCGACAGTATGAGGAAAATAAAAGTTTTTTTTAACATTACAGCATGTTAACATGTTCTAGTAGAAACACAAAATACAAGTATGATCCTGAAAATGAGCACGATATGGGACCTTTAAGAGTATCTTGACAATACATCTGTATGAGTGAGTTACTCACACCTTTTTACTAAGTCTCCCTGAGTTTTCATGTATGAAACAAAGATGTTTTTTATTTGTTTAATAGGAATTTTCACGTGATGCAAGAAAAACTAATATATATATTATTTTTATGTGATGCTTGAATTTAGTGGTAGTGGAGATGTAACATATGCCTCTTGCATGTTACATTAGATACATAATGCAGCTTTAATAGATTGTTACTCTTGATACTATTCATATTTTTTAGTCATTTTACCTTTATTTGATAATCGTTAGGTATACATATTTGTGTTATTACACAAATATTATTTGTGTTACATATGTGTTGTGATGGGCGTGTGTGTCTAACAGTACAAATACCTCACAGTTTAAAAGAATACTTGTGTTTAATCTGTTGATTAGAGGGGTATTTGGTGACCTTTTGGTCGACCCTTGTTAGTCTGTGTCATGTTAATCCCTCAGTGAATGAGCTGTGGGCAGCAGCTAGACAGTTTGATGACAGTACAGGATTCTGTGGGTTATTGTTGTCACACAGATGGTTCTGCAGTCTCTGTCTAATGTGTTTGTTTTGTGTCCAGAGCCTCTGAAAACACCAGTTTATATTTTGACTCTTCTAAAATGCATTAAAATAAAGTATTGTGTGATTTTTACAACAGGTGTAATTGTGGGTGAAACCATCTATAATGGAAAACACTACTGATGACTACAAGATCCAGTCATTTGACCTGGACACACAGATGTTGCTGAAAACAGCCTTGAAAGGTCAGCAGCACGTTACTGTCTTCTTTATCACTGACTTATAGGACATTCAGCATCAAGTATAAGTAAATCTTTTCTGCCTAAAGCAATAACTCTCTAATAACACCTCACCTCTGTTTAACAGAGAACTCTCAGCTCTATCGTTTCTTTTTTAGTGTAATATTCTTGCACATGTTGAATTTTGCACGTCTACATTTGCACATTTACTACCTCAATTATTGTTATCTATTATCTTCATTTTATTAAAGAGCAAAACATTTTAACTTGCACACTTTGCTATTGTATATAGTATGTTATCGCACACTTTGCTATTGTATATAGTATCTTGCACACTTTGCTATTGTATATAGTATGTTATTGCACACTTTGCTATTATATATAGTATGTTATTGCACACTTTGTTATTGTATATAGCAATAGCAAATATTGTGCTGCCCTCTTTGCCAGGTCACTCTTGGGAGAGAGATTTTAATTTCAAGTTTTTACCTGGTTAAATATATATATAAGTCAATGTTGCAAACATGTCAAATCATTTTGAAAACCTTTCCCGCATTGGCCTGTTGTTCAGACTTAAACAATCAACCGCTCAGCAGCCACCATGTGAATGATAAACACCTCAGACAATCTTTTTGTTAATGTCTTTTTTTTGTCTTTCAGATCCGAGCTCAGTGAACTTGGAGAAGGTGTCCAGTATCATCATGGATCAGTCTTTAAAAGACCAGGTGTTCAGCAAAGAGGCGGGACGCATCTGCTACACCATCGTGCAGGTCAGTACTGTTTGGCTGCTTGTTGTCACTGATCAAGATCACTGAGCACCATTGAGACAGAAGGATTTAAGACACCAGAGCAGGACTTAAACATCTGATTGAGTCTCTTTAACCACATTCTTAATCCTATTTCCTTATTAATGCCTAACTGCTAGTTTACACTCCAGCAACAGGAGGCTCTTAAAGCAGCTTACCTGCAGCGCTATGTTACCTGACTTTTTGTTCATCCTCCACCTTCTGTCTGAATCCGACCTCTCCTGGTCTCCTCACGCAGGCCGAGGCCAAGCAGAACAATGGAAGTGTGTTCAGGAGGAACTTGTTGAACCGCCTCCAGCAGGAGTTCAAGAACCGCGAGGAGACGAGGGGGCGCTCGCTGCAGGAGTGGGTGTGCTACGTCACGTTCATCTGTAACGTCTTCGACTACCTCAAAGTAAGTTACTTTTCTCGTTGAGATCATGTTATCATGTTGTCTTAATCATGAATACAGAGCGTTAGTGTTAAATAAGTCGGATCAAAGCATCTGTGAAATGGCTTTTCTTTTAGCTGTCACCTGATGTCTCTGATTACATCTTGTGTTCAGTGTAGAAGAAGTAAAACACTGTGCAAGTGCCTCTCATTGCTGCAACGTCTTGAACTTGAATCTTGCTTGCAAGTGTTAAAACTAATGAACTCTGACAGTCTAGTAGTAACACAAGTGCTTAATATGTCACTGGTGGGAAAATGAGCCTGGAAGGTGTGGCGGCCCAAATTCTCTTTCACACTGACTCAGGTTTCATCCTTGATAATAGCCATTGTCGTCGACTCTTTTATGGTGACGATCAGTGCTAATTTTTTCCACTTGTGTGAAAGGGAAATTAAATCAAGGGCTTTACACAGTCGCCTCAATGAAAGCTTAAGTCTTTTTAACTTTGATAAGAGTCAGCTGCTGTAAGCACTATCTATGTTTGTCTGGACATTTAGGTGAACAACATGCCGATGGTGGCTCTGGTGCATCCTGTGTATGACTGTCTGATCAGGCTGGCCCAACCAGATGCTCTAATGAACGAGGAGGAGGTGAGAAACAATGTTTAGTCATTTCTCCTTTTATTAAATTAATTTTAGTAGTTTAGATGTAAATTATTATTTCTCTGTAATCCCTTATTTTTGTTAATTTTGTTAATTTTTTATTTTTATTAAAAGAACAGAACATTTATTGATAGATATGTATATGCAGATATTTATCTGTGACGCCCTCCCCCACTGGATGCCGTCCTGTCCGACCTCAGCAGATTGACACGGAGGGTCGCAGCTTGATCAGACTCACCTGGAGCCCTGAGCTATAAATACTGGCCCTGTGCTCACTCACTCTCCAGTCATCATTGTCTCCACAGCACACAGGCCACACATCCATGCATCGCTTGCTTTGTTGATACTGCTGATCTACACACTCAGTTGTTCATTTGAGTTAACTGTAGTTTAATAAGTTGTGTTGGTTTTAAGTATAAACTTGTGTGGACTCCCTCCTTGTCACGTTTCCTGAGCTCGTCACAGTTAGCTCAATCAGTTAGCAAACTGAGCGTTTCAGTCAGAGGGTGAGACGGGGTGCTGCAGCTCAGCCAGTATGAAAAAAGTAAAGCGTTTTCTGAACATTAAAGAATGGAAACATGTTCTAGTAGAAACCCAAAATACAAGTATGCACCTGAGAATGAGCCTGATAGGTCCTCTTAAAATGTATGAATGAGGGCGTCTTTATTTTCATAGAAGTCACTGTCATCTCCTCCACCCACCTCCTCCCTCTGCAGGTGGACTGCCTGGTGCTGCAGCTGCACCGCATCGGGGAGCAGCTGGAGAAGGTGAACAGCCCGCGGATGGACGAGCTGTTCTTCCTGCTGCGGGACGGCTTCCTGCTCCAGGAGGGCCTGACCTCCATGGCCCGTCTGCTGCTGCTGGAGATCCTGGAGTTCAGGGCCGGAGGCTGGCTGCTCAGCAGCACCGCCCACAAGTACTACTACAGTGAGTTAGCTGACTAGGATTGTTGACGAGGACAAAGGCGCTGAGCAGCTGTTTCTCCAGGTGCGTTAGCCGAGCTTCAAGGACCTTGGATACCTCTCCTTAGTCCCCACTGATTATAAAACCAGCAAATTGATGAAGGACAGCGACATCCTCCAGGAGAACAGTGGACGGTTTTGAGAAGATGGCGATTCACAAACTGTAAAATTTAGATTTTGCTGGATTGTTCCCTGCGTTTGATAATATTACTGAGAGATGGTGCCGTGGATGTGGAATGTGCAATAGTTCAAAGAAGTTCAGTTAACGAGGTTTAGCCACATTCAGGTACACTTTGTTTTAAAAGTTTGATTATAGCTAAAGAAGCTGGAGATGTTTTTTATGTTTTTTATTGATCTTTTAGGCATTCCTGTTTGAGAAAAGATTTCAAAGTCCGACTTATTTTGACCAAAATCCAAAGGACTTGGAGCAGACATTCCCGTCAGATACAAGCTGATTTGGTCTTTGCTTTACTTTTTTTATTGTTGTGTGACCAAATTTAATTCAATATTTTAATAATTTAGTTGAATATTTTTAGTGTAGAATTGACATTTAACAAAAGGTTTGAAATGTAGTTCAGAGGAAGTTTCTGCCTAATTTGTCCTGTAGGATTCCTGCGTTACAGTTTCCTGACATGTTGTTACGCAAGGACGTTCCGTCAGATAAAGCGTGTCTTAATTCAGGGACCTTCTTTATTTTTTATTTTTTGTTACAGCTCAAATTATAAATAAAAGACCAAGAGATCGGTTACAGTTCATATTCAAACTTGTTTCTACAGAGAAATCAATCAGATATTCAACACATATCTCGATTCACAAGTTTCATTTGTTAAACAACTCGTGCCAATAAAACAAGAAATACATCAAACAAAACTTCTTGACGAAGCCTAAGCTCTTAATTTGTAGTTGAGGTGCTGGAGGACGGTGGTGGAAGAAGTACTCGGATCATTTACTGAAATAAAAGTAGCAATACTGCAGTAACTGAAAGTAAAAGTACCCATACAGAATCCTACATATATTATTGATGCATTAATGTGTACATCACTTTAATGTGGCAGCTGGTAAAGGCAGGTCTAATGTGAATTACATCATATACTGCTGGGTATTTTGTGAATTGTATCTTAACCAAACACTATTTATTTGTTGATCATATCTTGTATTAATCTGAAAAATAACTGAAGTCATCATATAAATGAAGTACAGTGAAAAAAAATGACTGTATTTCCTTCAAAATTGTGCAAAGTAAAGATTAAACGTGCTTAGATACTTTCCACCACTGCTGGAGGAGAAGCTATTTCTCCTCCCGTCACATATATAACACTTATAAAGCTAGTAGAGAAGTATTTCCCCTCTGACTTCAGCACCACCAGCACTAGTAGCTACACCACAGTATGTAGCTGAGGAGTCTGTTGTTACCTTTGTTGATACTCAGTGACGGCTTTACAGTATTCAACCAAAGCTGTGCCTTGGATTCAGACGGACACGAGAATAAAGAGACCAACGTCATGTGGTTCAAATGTTACATCTCTTAGAGATGCCGTGATTTTTTGAAAAGCTGTACCTGTAATTACATGTAAATAAGTAAAGCTTAATATAAAATTGGCAGACAAAGAATCCCTAATGTTAGAAAATAACATAAATAATTTAATTAGAAGGTCGAGATTTAGGAAATTTTGTAATATATTTCCCTAAACGCTTTTTTCCTAGTTGTGTTTGAAGATATGCGTACAAGCTTTGGTATTCTCCACCTCCTCCGGATCAAAACAAACTGAGGCTGAACAGGTTTAACAATGTATTAAAGCTGAACCTTAAATGAGTCCCTTAATGACAGGGCACAGTACTGACTGATATCTGTTTATATATTTTATTACACTGTTGCATTTTTACATTTCCATTTTTTATGGTTGGGTTGTACATTTAATGCAAATTTATTTGTTCTAATAAATCTTGGAAGTTTTTTCCTCAATTCTGTGTTTATTAACATACAACTGAGCATGACTGTATATCGTACATGATGCAATTTATCAATACAAAAAGTGACAGTAGTCCATGTAACCCTTTATGTTTCACTGTAGTCCTATAACACTTTTTACAGCGTAGTCCTTCCACAGTGTATTTATTTACAAAATATGTCGCTGAATCTTCCACGCGTCTTTGAAATGTTTGTTTTCTACCACCAGCGGTAGTGAGCGTAGGCTCTGTTGGCTTCAGCCATCTTGTGCAGCTCGATCTTCTTCTTGATGACGTTGCCCTCCTTCACGGACGCTGCCAGCAGTTCCTGGGAAAGCTTTTCATACATGTGTGTGCGTCGGTGTTTGCTGTCCCTGCACTCTGTGATCATCCATTTCATGGCGAGGAATCGACGGCGGTTGTCCGAAAGAGGGATGGGCACCTGGGTGGGGACGGAGAATATGAATATGAATATGATGTTTATTCTTTGTCGACACAAGAAGAGCACCGATGTGCCTCATCACTCACCTGGTAGTACTTTCCACCTTTCTGTATGCTGGCCAGCCCGACAACAGGCTTGCAGTTCTCCAGAGCCTGGTGGAAAATGGTGTAGGGGTTACACTCGATGTCGTCCTTCTGCCCTTCTGGAGCTTTGTGGTATTTCTCCACCTGTTTCCTCTTTATGCTCTCCAAAGTCTGGAAGCAGAGAGAGGAGTTGTGATCATTTGTATACCATTGGAGCAACAGCAAATCTTTAAACAGTGTTTGCTCTCTTACATTTGTCATGATTTCTCTGGCCAAAACCTTATTTCCATCCGTCATCATCATGTTGACGAATTTACTGGAAAGCAAAAGACAGATGATCAGCTGACATGAACTCTCAGATGCACAGCTTTGACTTAACGCCCTCCCGCAGTGAGCTGGGATGTTCCTACCTGAGGACTTGGTCGTCGAAAACAGAGCTGGTGACTCCGCTGGTTGCCGCCTTGATGGGTCGGAGCGTTTTGAGCTTCCGCTCCTCCTTCTCCTCAGCGCTCAGCTCAGCCTCTGGCGTGCTGTAGGCTTCCTTCCTGACCTCTGGCTCCAGATAGTACGGGTTGTATCTGCTCCATCTCACCAGGAACACCCTGCAAGCAAAGGACACGAGAGAGAGTTTATGTGTGAGGAGTGAAGACACAAGATCCATTTCAAAATCAGCAGTCTGAATGAGAGCTGGAACAATAATGATTATTATAAATTGATTATTATCTACCGAAGGTAATCAGCAACAATTCAGCAGTGATCATAAAGTGACGAAGATTCACCGGCTGTGAATTGTCAAATTTGGATATTTGCTGGTTTTCTTATTCGTTTGTTGTTTTTGTTTTTTATCATAGAAAATTAAATTGATTCAGGGCAATTTGATGTGCATTTTTTTACTTTTATTTTGTATTTATTTTGGCTATTTTCTGACATTTTTAGAAACCAAATAATATATCCACTGATTGAGAAATATTCAGGACATTAATTGAAAAAAAATAAAAGAATTAGTAGTTGCATCCCTAAGTGATTTAATTTGGTCTTTTAGATATATTAATATCAATGAAATAAAATTTCATGTGTATGAAAGACTACTGACATTATTAGTCCATGTTAACTGTTAATTGGGATTTGCTGGTTTTCTCAGATTTATATCATTGTAAATTTAAATTACTTTCAAAAGTTTCTCATCTGGGAAACTTCTCTCAAAAGGATTGTTTATTGTTTATGGTGTTTATGGTCTTGTCATGGACAACAACAAAGATGACTTTCTGGTAAATAACATTCTCATTCTTGGAAAATTTTATTTGCACAAATCCAAGTATATGAAAGTGAAACCTATAAGTTTAATTCTGAGTTTCTTTCTTACATAAAAGCCCTTAAAGTCATGAAAAACAAAAATGCATTGAAACTTCTTAGTATAATAGAAGAACATGAATTACAGGTATTTAATTATAGCCCTCAATTTAATTTGTTATTATTAGTTTCATGTATAATTTTACATATTTTATCTGTTCTTGTTCTGTATGCACCTGGTCCTTTTACTCTAATGCAATGATCTATGAGCCATGCTGGTTGTACATTTGAATTTGTTCAACCTAAAAAAAAAAACAATTAAATAACTTTAGGTTTTGGTTTATTGGTTTAACAACATTTGATGAAAAGAAAAGATCAGTATTTTGCTGTTTGGTAACATTTTATAGATTAAAAAAATAATCGACAGATCAATGGATGATGAAAATAGTTGCAGCCACATTGAAGACAGTGATTTGCATATGTCATTATAGACACTTTACATAGTAAACTATTGATTAACTGATTAATAAAGACATTAGTAGCAGCCTTGTTACTTCACATTGCAGATATTTAACATTAGCTATTAGCAAACACATAATTTACAATATTGTTATGATTCTGAACTGCAGGAAAACTAGCACAGTGGAGTTAAAAACACATCTAAACACCAGCTGTTAGTAGTTAGAGTCTTTATAAAACAATATTCACCTCGGTGTCCAAGGTTTTAATAATGCTGAGATGGAGGCAGCCATCTTCACAATGTGTGTGAGCCAGTGATGTGTCGGTTACGAACGAGCCGGTTCAAAGATCCGACTCTTTTAAGTGAACGATAAGAGCCGGCTCCCGTCCGAGAGACGTTTTATTTTTTATTTTTATTTTTTTAATTAATTCAAGGCAGCACGGGAACTCCATGCACTGATGGTACGTGTCCACAGGCTCTGTCCTTTCCACGCTTCCCATTCATTGTCTATGTAAGCAGCCGTGCAGCAATGCATACAGGTAGCGTGGCGGTGCGATTTGAGAAAACGGAGCGTCACGACACCCGCTCTTTATTCACATAAAGTTGGGGGCTAGTCTACTTTATGTAAATCACGGGCGTCCGACGCGACTCGCCGCTTCTCGAAATTCCTGAGAATCTTTTAAAATAAACGTTGTCGATCCAAAATAAAGACAGATTCATCAACTGCATGGCTTATTTTTCGCCTCAAATGTTCTCAGAAACACATTTTGGTGAACTATATTCGTGAAATAAGAGAAGAAAGTTTCCAAACGAGCCTCCATATTGTTTCCAGATTGAAAGCTGAGAGCAGCAGCCCCCGGCGGGAAAGCGTTCATCCAATCAGGTGGGGACAGCCTGTGTCTAGTGACAGCCCACCAAGCGTCCAATGTTGGGAAGCGTTGCGTCCCCTCGCAATAAAAACGCCCCTGTGGACACGTACCATGACTGAATGTTGTGTTAATGACGTCCGTGCAACCAATCAGGTGATGAACAGACAAGGATCATACCATCTAGCAGGAAGGGGCGGCGCGCTGACGGTCTACAGGTACAGAGCAGGAGGGACAGGAGGAGAGAAAGAGAGAGAGGAGTGCAGTGCGTGAATAGCAGACAAGATGAGCGACAGTCGGAAACGAAGCAGCATGTAAAATTACGGTATTCTGGAAATTATAAGGTTTAGTATAATTATATTGAATAATTTAAGTGATATATGTGCACATATACTAATCAAAAATCAAAATAGCTAAAGCTAAATTTGGCTAAACTATAAAAAAGGCAGAAGTGAAGTAAAACGAGGAGCCGTTTGGGAGCCGAAAGAGCCGTCTCTTCTTGTGAGCTGAGCCAAATGATCTGGCTCACTAAAAAGAGCCGGAATTCCCATCACTAGTGTGAGCGTCCGTTAGGACCCCCAGCTTAGTACTTCGTGCAGCTGCCTGCGTAGAAATAAAAATAAAAATCATAAATTTGAAAAATAAATGTAACACAAATTTGAAATAAGATGTTTTTGTTTTTTTAACATTTGTAGATTGTAGATTGTAGATTATAATAATAATTTTGGACTGTCGCGCACACACGCTGCCCGGTGACGTCACGCGATGTTGTTAGTGCTATGGCGTACCAGGAAGAGGAGTCGCTTGAATCCTGGCTCAGTGAGTGAATTAATCCTCCTTTTATGAATTAAATAATGTTGGTAATTAGCTAGATATGATTCACAGGAAAGTAACGGTTCATCCGGTAGTACAGGCGGTGGTAGAGGGGTCCTGGTTAGCTGTTAGTTACCCAGGACCCCTCATCTCTACCAGCGCCTCTCCTCTTCATCAGCAGGATGGAGGAGGAGGAGGAGAGCTGCTGGTTAAACACTGATCAGTGTTTGTTTAGCTACAGATTCCAGTATATGTCCCTCAGCACAAACAGTAATACAGTAATACCTGCTGCTGGTGGACAGAAAACACATTAATGAATGAGCCGCACTGCTTTCACAATGAACACCAGAAACTAGAAAGAGGAAGAACAACTGCTGCTCTGTTGTGTTGATCACAAGACTCCCAGGGAGACATACTCACCTTAGGGTGTACTATATATTATATATTATATATATTATATTATACATGGAAAACACAGCAGTTACTGGAAGTTACAGTTAAGCTTAACAATTGTGCATTTTGTGATCAAAGCAACACATTTGTCACATGTTTATATGTTATGAAAAGATATAGATATCCAGGCGCTGCAAGTTTGGCCCCTGAGGGCCAGGGCAGACATTTTTCAAAATTGGCGTTAAATATTGCAGAAAACTGATTTAAAAATAAATATTCCTAACAATTTTGCGATAAAAGCAACACATTTGTCACAGGTTTATATGTTATGAAAAGATATAGCTATCCAGGCGCTGTAAGTTTGGCCCCTGAGGGCCAAACTTACAGCGCCTGGATATCTATATCTTAGGCGCTAAATGTTGCAGAAAACAGATTTAAAAATAATTATTCATAATGCATTTTGCGATAAAAGCAACACATTTGTCACAGGTTTATATGTTATGAAAAGATATAGCTATCCAGGTGCTGTAAGTTTGGCCCCTGAGGGCCTGTGGCAGCCAAATAGGCGCTAAATGTTGCAGAAAACTGATTTAAAAATAATTATTCATAATGCATTTTGCGATAAAATCAACAAATTTGGCACAGATGTAGGTTTATATTTTATGAAAAGATAAAGATATCAGGGAACTGGAAATTTGGCCCCTAAGGGCAGACATTTTTCTAAATGGCCCCAAAATATGCGCTTAATATTCCTAAATATTGCAGAAAACTGATTTTATGACTCTTGATGATTTCCAAGGTGTGCTCAAGCTGATTAGATCAGATGGCAGATGGTCACAGACATGTTTCTTTAATTTTTTAAGCGTGCTTTTCAAAAGTTTTTAACCTGAGAAAAATCATCAAGAGTCATAAAATCAGTTTTCTGCAACATTTAGGAATAATTAGCGCCTATTTTGCAGCTATTTTTAAAAATGGTGCCCCGATATCTCTATCCTATTCATAACATATAAACCTACATCTGTGCCAAACTTTGTTGCTTTTATCGCAAAAATGCACAATTGTTATTTCCGCTTAGACGCCCCATTAACGGCGTCTTTCTCTAACAGATAAAGCCACCCATCCGACAAACCGACAGGAGGACTGGGAGTACATCATAGGCTTCTGTGATCAGATCAACAAGGAACTGGAAGGGTATGTCTCTGATATATTTGCTGACATTTCTCTTTTTATAAAGAAAACGTTCCTCATTATGTGATGTCTTCTTGCAGTCCTCAGATAGCTGTGACTCTGCTCGTCCACAAAATCCACTCACCGCAAGAATGGGAGGCTCTTCAGGCTCTGACAGTAAGAAAGAAATCACCTGAAATATCAAGAAAGCACCTTTTTTTAATTTCCTCAACACTTTGGTAATGTTCTGTGTGCAGGTATTGGAGGCTTGTATGAAGAACTGTGGGAGAAGGTTTCATAATGAAGTCGGAAAATACAGATTTTTGAATGAGCTGATTAAAGTTGTGTCTCCGAAGGTGAGCAAATAGGTTTATATGGAAAAGCATGCTGACCTTATGATGCCCTCCCATCCAGCCTCTTTTCTGAATCGCCTCTTGTCTCCAGTACATGGGTGACAGCGCGCCCGAGAAGGTGAAGTTGAAGATTGTAGAGATGCTGTACAGCTGGACGGTGGCGTTTCCAAATGAAACCAAGATAAGTGAAGCCTACCAGACGCTGAGGAGACAAGGTGTGTTGAGATCAGTCAGATGGAGTTATTAACATAATGCATGTAGAAAACAAAAAGACATCTCATTATCCTCGTTCTCCTCACCATCAGGCCTCGTGACACATGACCCGGAGTTACCGCTGGACAGGACTCTGATTCCCTCTCCTCCGACACGACCGAAGCATCCGGTGTTTGACAACGAGGACATGGGCAAGGTGAGAGACTAGAGGAATCTGTTCAGGCTTTTTAAAGGAGACATATCATGAAAAACACACTTCTTCAGTGCTTGTGCACAAACATTTAATTATCTGGGGTGCCTAGCAACCCACAAACTGTGAAATAAGACAACTCAGATGCCTAGATCAGAAAACATGTGATTCAACGAGCCATTCAGAGAAGACTGAGCTGTTTCTGGAGGGGTCTTAAAGAGACGGACACTAAAATGGAGCATTTCAGACAGTGGGTCTGAGAAGTGAAGCCAATGCTGAAGTGTCTTAAACCTGCATTCTCTCTATCAGCCAGCAGGAGGCGACTCCTCTGGTTGCAAAAAGAAGTCTGATTGTATAGAAGTCTATGAGAAAATGAGCCTACTTCTCTCTTGATTTATTACCTCAGTAAACACTGTAAACATGAGTTTATGGTCTCAATCTCTAGTTTAAAGTCTTCTTCAATACAGCATGATGTTCATTTAGTAAATTATGGTCCCATTTAGAGTCAGATAGACCATAAAGCAGGGGATGCTTTAGGGCGGGGCTACCTTGTGATTGACAGGTCGCTACAACGATGCAGTTCTAAGTGTGTGTGTGTGTGTGTGTGTGTGTTTAGCTGCTTGCTGAGCTTCTCCGGAGTAAAAACCCAGAGGATCTCCAGGAAGCCAACAGATTAATCAAAAACATGGTGAAAGAGGTAAGAGAGAGCTGTATGTCTTCCACTGCTTGCTGCTAAGGCGACTCAAGAAATGGCTTAGAGATTCTGCCATGGCGGTAGTATGTAGAGATAATGTGCAGCGAGCCGATCACTGTTGCTTGTTGCTTGGTGTTGGGGTCCTGCATCGTCCTGTCGGGGTTTATTTCTCAACAATGACCCGCTAGCTGTACATTATCCCGCTTATTACACGGCTACTGGCTTAAGAAATCAACAATTGACACAAAAATGGTCCTCCAGAGTCCGACATCAGAACTGCGGCCATAGCAACGGTCTGTTATACATAGCAACGGTCTGTTATACATAGCAATGGTCTGTTATACATAGCAACGGTCTGTTATACATAGCAACGGTCTGTTATAAAGAAATAACGGACCACGATTGACCAAGCAGAATTGAATATTCAACAAAGCCGTGTAATAAACTACTGTAATATGTCTCATATATGACATGACATGTTAATGTGTAGTTCACAGTAACATTGTGTGTTGTTGTTGTCAGGACGAGGCTCGCGTGCAGAAGGTTACGAAGCGTATCCACACTCTGGAGGAGGTGAACATCAACGTGAAGCTGCTGACGGAGATGCTGTCCCACTACAATAAAGACAGCTCCACCGACTCAGACAGGGACATTATTAAGGTGTGTGTCCGTGTACTTAGTGACCTAACATGATTTGGGGTTCTGAAGTGCAACAAATATGAAATGATTTGATTTTAAAGTTATTTTATATGTCTGCATTGTGATGTTTAAGTCAATAAACAGACTTAACTGAAATTCCAGCTGCATTTAAACTGCACAGCGCCTCCTTTGTGTTTCCTTCCAGGAACTCTACGAGCGCTGTGACAAGCTGAGGCGTGCTGCTTTCAAAATTGCCACGGAGACGGAGGACAATGACACCAGTTTAGGTTTGATTGTTTGGTATTTTCTCTCTCTCTGAAGAAGCCCATTGTTGACATTTCACCGTGTGTGACCTGTAACCGGTGACCCCTCAGGTGACATCCTGCAGGCCAGCGATGACCTCTCCAGGGTCATCAACTCCTACAAGAAGATCGTTGAGGGGCAGCCCATCAACGGTGACAGCGAGGAGCCTCGCTCTACCGCTGGTCACAGCGAGAGTGGTGAGAGATGTCCTGTAATTATTCATTTTACATAAAAAAAAAAGAGATATCCTTCCATCATAATCAATCTAGCTGCTGGTATCGATCTTCGCTCAACAGAGACCACGGATACGCTGATCGACCTCGCCGGCCTCGACACTCCGAGCCCTCCTCAGCCCGCCGCCCCTCACTTCCCGCCCGCCGCCCTTCACTTCCAGCCCGCTGATCTCGTCTCCACCAATCCCACGGCTTCCCCCATCCCCGTCCTGCCCCCTCCTCCCAAACGCCTGGCCGGCTCCCATGGCAGCCAGAGCAGCAGCCCGAGTCACCCCCCCCTCGACAAGGCCTCCGCTGCTCTGTCTCTCCTCGACGATGAGCTGCTGTCTCTAGGTACTATACCCCCACTATTGTGACCCCCCCCCGAATTTGCTCTTGGCTCTCTACCAGCAGCACCTTTTAAAGCTCTCTAAAAAAACATGGAAAAAAACAACTTCAAATAAATATTAAAGATGAAATATGTTCTCTCTTTTGGCGATACAAACG
>CAKAOH010021486.1:0-46151 GCA_916701665.1 Sebastiscus tertius | reverse complement strand
CTTCTCCAGTTGGGAGTATTTTAGGCTCTCTGGATGTTCATATTTTGCAAAAAAAACAAGAGAAGAAAAAGGAACTGTTGTTCGTTGTGAATAAAATATTATATTGATGATTATAGGCTAATAATTTTCTGCTGAAAAGATATTATTTAGGACCGCTGTGAGTCACAGGCCCCTGTCTACACCATGCTGTAATCTCAGCCTCTCACATAGTATTATGCGCAGTTTCTCATCTACACTAGTTGGTGGGTGCATTCTCTCTAGAGTACTCTTTCTAGAGCATGGTAAATTGGTTTCACAAACCTTTGATTAGACAATCCCCCCTACTTCCATTATGTTTTCTGTCTATGAGTGATTGCCCGCACGCTGAGATGAAAGACCAGTCCGGGAACCGAGGCGATGAGGCGAATGGGACGCGATAATGAAATGAAATGAGGCGTGAACATTGTCTGTTGCTGTTATCACTTAAGAACATGGAGAAAGGGTAAAGGGACCTGAGAGATCTTGGCTCTGCCTAATTCTTTACTACCTTAATGGGCCCTCTGCTATCTACTGCTGTTGGAAAGTTCATCTATATGCTGAATACATTTCAGCATATTTTGATTCAGAGTCTCTGGAGAGAGAGCAAAGGGGAAAAACAATTTGTCTAGCCTCAGACCTGTGTGTATGTAAAGCATCAACACAGCTTCTGTAGCACACTTTGGCAAATTGGCACCATTGAAATGATAAAAAATTTGCTATTAGCAGTTCCTGTTTGAAAGGCACCAATTGATGTACAGACAACTATCGCTGGATTGTTTTGATACAGAAGAAAACTTAAAAATATGATGATTCTCAGGCATGTTGTGGAGTTCTAAATATTTTTCTTTTATTCTTATAGTGGATAAATGGCAGTTTATTCTCGATAGACATTAGAGACAATGATATCCTTGGAAAGTCTAAGACACCTTGAACATAAAAATGTGTATCATGTATGTGTGTTCAGATTTGATTGAGTAATGAGTTTGAGAAGTTGTGCAATTTGACGCAAAGGGTAGCAATTCAACACATTCTCATCCCAAGTTGTCACATAGCACCCCTTGGCGTTGGCGTCACGCCCCTTGGTGTTGGCGTTGGCGTCACGCCCCTTCTTGGCGTCGCTCTAGGATTAGCCAACAAGACCACTGTAGTTAGGTTTAGGAAAGAACTACATGGTTGGGCTTAAAACTACTACGTTTGTACAGTGGAAATGACACTGAACACTATGGACGCTGGACATGAACAAACATCTGATTGTAACGTGACGCACGGGACATGAACAGCGGTCTCCTGGATGAAAGCCTTGTGCTTGTTGGACCACCCACCTGATATGTGTCTTTTAGCTCTTTAAGCTATGTCACTACACTCCCGCCGCACTTTCTCGGAGCGTTTACTGTCACCGCGGATGGGTTTACATTATAGTTAATGGAACCCCAGGTGCGTTCGTACCAAAGGCCGACGGCCGTGACAAATCCTCGGTATTTGACCACCCTGGGAGAGAGAGCAGGCTGGGCAATCCAGTGCTAAGGGTTTTAAAGTACCTTAATTGACACCATGTCTGTTTATAAGAACTAACTTCGCGTTGTCTTCAGAACAACTGTCCCTTTCACCAGTATTTGTCTCACTTCTCGCCCTCCTCACAACCTCTTTAACAAGCTCTGCTATAGACCTCACGTCTTTCAACTGCACACTGAGCTTAAATGTATGCATCCCTGTGCTGTTGTGTGGAAAGAAAGTCAATAAATAAGAGGTGACTGTATGTGAGCATTCCATGTGTTGTGACTGACACTCCAAGGTGAACATCATTACTATTGAACCAACACAGACACAGACCTGAATACCTATTCACCTTTTCAATATAGTCTTAATGTATACGAGCGGTGTTAAGCCAGCTTTACCAGCCACCAGCATTCACAGTTTAACATAGCATTGTTTCAGAGCATGTACGTTTCAGTATTTACCTGAAAATACATCTTCTGAAGGTAACTTGATGGAAACGCTGGGCTCGATATCTATCAAATATTGTGAAGCATGTGCACATCAGTAATACAGACTTCTGTGAAGTGGATATCACGCCTCATTTCAGGTATTTAATCACAAAAGACAAACAATACCAGGGAGTAAAAAAGGCGAAACAAGACCTAAAAACAGACAAGCATAATAGCATAAAAGCAAAATAAAAAAATAAAAGCATAATAATAAATAATACAAATAAAATAATATAAAATAAACCCAGCTCCTGTCATTAAGGATATGTTGGATTCCTTCCAGGTGGAGGTATCAGTCAGTGTTGTTATCCAGGATTTAAACGTTGCCACCTCGTTCTTTTTCCAGAACAAGAGAATAAGTTTCTTTGCACAAAGGAGGACATATAGGACAGGAGATGATGCTGTGCACTCTGTAGGTTTTTAGAGCGTTTAGATGCTCCCAGTATAACCTAAAGTGGATCTGGTCTTCTTTGGACTTTAAAAATCCTTGAAAAAAAATGAAAATATTGCAACCCAATAATTATTGTAATTTCGGGCATGCTGCATGGCCGTGAAGTAAATCTGCCTCTGCTCGGTCGCATTTCTCAAACATTGGTGAAATTTTCTGGGAAGATTTTATGTCGCTTTACCTTCGAGTAATGCAACCTGTGTGACATTTTAAACTGTATCAAACAGTGCCTGGCATTTAAGGAACAGATGTGAATATATTTCAGGATCTTGTCCCAGATGTCCTCAGATATTTCTGTCCCTATAGGTCTTCCCACTGGGCTCAATCTCATCGTTATCTATACATTTATTTTATTCAAAGAGCTGGACAGACGATTGAGAAAAATATAGTGTTAAAAATGGATTTAGAGACTAATGCACACCAAAACAACCAATATAAAAGTTAATTGAATAAGAAAGCATTCAGAGATGGGTATTTAAGATAATACAAGATAAATAAAATACAAGGAAATAACAATAACAGTAAAAATAAATAAATAAAAATGATAAAACTACACAAAATAAGCAGATTGTATTAAAATAATAACATTTTAATAAAATAAAATAGAATAAAAGAGATAATGATCAGCAATAAAATGTTGGTTAAATAAAACAGAATAAATTAAAAAAATATAATGATGATGATAAATAAAATAAGTATTAAAAATAAAACAACAAGTAACAACAAGTTGTGTTTAGCTGTGAAAATGCTATTTTCTTCCTGAAGCAGAAAAGAGGATCAGCTTCAACGTCTAACTGAAAACATGAATACCCTCGTCGCTTCAATGAAAAGAAATCTCCATCTTAAATCATATTGAGTCCTAAATATCCAACCATGCGTGTAATTACTAAGGGGGACCGGGGGACACGTCCCCCCAATGTATAAAAAAGAGAAAAATTTGACGCCCCCCCTCAAAAAAAATAATTGTCATCCTTCAATGCAGGTTTATGCTCCTACTTTTCAGCAGCATTCATTGTACCAAGCAAAGTGGCATACAGAAGAAGAAGAGTGTGTGTATATGTGTCTGCAAACCTTCCGGTAAAAAGAGACAGACAGATAAGTTGCGGGTTTCGAAGTAAAGCACTAAGACATCGTGCTCCTCAAACAACACTCACATAACAATATTGTTGGCATCACACGGGTTGAAATTCAATATATCAGAGTTTGTCCGGGTTTGTAGAACTTGGCTAGCAGCCAACCTCCGTATCACTGGCTGCTGGGTCTCTGAGCTGAGGTCTCTCTTTGGGTTACTCGCTTCACTTCAACTAACATTGGTGATCCTAGATAACTGGAACATGAAGCTGCTTATCACCTGTTTCCGTTAACACCGGGGTTTCAACGCTATGTTACAACCCATGTTATCAGAAACATGAACTCTCTCTCTGTTTCTTTCTCTCTCGCCAAGAGTAGAAGTTAATGAAATAGTCCAACTGTAGAAACCGTCCTTGGCTGGTGTGGAAAAGACCCCTGAGTTTCTACCAGCCTTACAGCTTTAATGAGAAGTCAGTTCTGGCTTTGAATCATTGTGAATGTAACAAGTTGTCATTTTGAAGCATGTAGAAAGTACAGAGGAGGCTGGGGAGAACGCCTGCAAGACCACACACCGGCATCAAGCGAGGAAGCTTGTAAGGATAGGAGAGGAAGAACATAACGTCTTTACACATTGTTTAAATTCGTACTGTTGTTTTGTGGAGCTGATACTTGAAGTCAGTGTTGGAGGCATAGTATAACTAATAATACATGCTCATTTGAATGTTTAAATATAAAACTAAACGATACACTTTGTATTTAAATCCCTCTTCCCGTTTCACATCTTTAGTGTGTGTAACTGTGAGAACATGTTGAGTATATCTGCGATGAGAGCGGGACCTTGAGGCTCTGATGGGATGCAACACAAGTGTGGTGGGCTGCATATATTTATTCTAATGCAGATCGCAGCAGGCAGTCCGGCTCGTTCTCATTCCCAGGGCGTCAAATCCCGAGGCTTTGTCACGGCCGTCAGCATGTGATACCGCCGCACAAGGCACCCTTTAGTGCCAGTATGAGATGCACAGGGCTTTCATTTGACTACAATGTAAACCCATCCACCCATCCGCGGAAACAGTAAACGCTCAGAGAGAAAGTGCACCAGGAGTGTGGTGACGTAGTTTAAAGACAGTTCAGTTTCATTTTCACTGTATAAATATAGTAGTTTTAAGCCCAACCATGTAATTTTTTTCTTAACTTAACTAAGTGGTTTTGTTGCCTAAACCCAAAGTGACACCAAAGGACGTGACAAAGCAGCAGTATGTGACAATCTTATGTATCTTGAAAATATAACTGATCCGGAATAGAGGCGTAAATTATTTGATCAGGTTTATATTCTGTTTTGTACGTCACTTTTGATTAGATGCATTGTGTTTTTTTTTTTATTCTTTTTTTGGTGACCTTATAGAATGAGCTGTTTACATCTACACATGGAGCAGGTCTTCTTCATGGAGCCGGCTGTCATGTGTCCCGTGTTCACAACGATCAGTGTCATTCTCACTTTACAAACATCGTAGTTTTAAGCCCAACCATGTAGTTCTTTCCTAAACCTAACGATAGTGGTTTTGTTGCCTAAACCTAAAGTGAGCCAAGGGGCGTGACAAAGTGGCAGTGTGTGACGAGCTCAGATGAGAACATGTTGGGGGGACGGCATCATCATTGCAGATTGATTCATAGTTCTGACGCCTCGGGAATGACAACAGGCTGGTCATTCCCGCTCTGGATTCAAACGGCCCACCTACACAGGAAACATGCAGCATGTAATCCACCTTATTTCTAAAAATACAATTCAAACTTTTTCCAGATGTTTTAGGTGAACCCTGCTTTATATATTGATGCATATTCTCTTAAAATATATGGGATTTATGTATTATTGTGGATTTTAGTGTATTCCTAATGCAGGTCTGATGATCTGCTTGACTCTACGTGTGATCCAGGCAGTGATTTATGGCGTCACCTTCTTATTTGAATAATAGCACATTGAAAACGGCATTACTATCCACCTATCCGTAAGTATTGTAATCTAGTCCTTGAATAATTCCTCGTGATAATCAGCGGTGCAGAGATCCTGGGGTGATTTATTATCAGCTAAAATGATAACTGGAGTTGACAAAGCATGAATGCATTAGAGGAAGAAGCTGCTGCTTTAATCCCTTCCAAAAACACATTCCAGTTTCAAAGAATAAAGCTAAAAAAAATTAAATATACAAATATAAAACCTAACTGGCTCTACTGATCAAGTGGCTCTATTTATATTTAAAATGTATATTGTTAAAGTTGAGCCAAATTCACACTCCACGACTTTCAAAGTGGTCAGATCGCTGTACTGTTCACACAACTTGCTGTCTTGTAATTGAGGGTTTTGAAGTTGTTGTGGTTTTCACACTACATGACTGACCGGTCAGATCTTTCACCAGGAGGAATCCCTGATGAGTGTGTCTGGTCTCCAAACGATGTTTTGTCACAAAAACACACACAAGAAGTGACACGGGTGTAGTCATGCTTGTTGATGTTGTCGCTGGCACATGTGTTCACATAATACCCTGTTTCCACACGTCTTTACTATTTCCCCTGTGTAGATCCGTCACTGTGTTATGTTTATTCATGCAAACATCCAACACCCTATAGGTGCATCAACAACTGAGTCTGTAAAGTTCCTATTGTCACAGGCAACCCCTCCTCCAGGTTTCCTCTCAATCCGCAACCCAGTCGTTAGAAAATATGTTGGCATCGTACAATTCTGCAAACCACGGATATGTTGAATGTCGACGTTTCTTAACTAAAAATACGTTTCATGACGATGTTTCACATCAGCCTCATATCACGCTTGCAATGCCACATGGTTAATGTTGTGAAACGATTGGTTAGGTTTAGGTAACAAAACTACTTGGTTAAGGTTAGAAAAAAGATCATGGTTAGTGTTCAAATAATAACATAACTTTCACAACTTAACTAGCGTAAATAAATAACAACCACCCTAGCAGACTTTCTTATGTTACGTTGTAATGTTGCATCAAAAACATAAAGTCAGCGTTTACTTTTGGTGTCATGGGACACAAACAGAGGTCTCCTGGGTGAAAGTCCTGTGTTTATTTGACCCACCCGCCCTCAGTGGACTTTCCTGCTTGTTATACTCGTCATTAACTTTCAATAACCGTTGCTCGATATACTACTACTCATCACTTGCTCTGACCGCATGCAAAAACATTGGCATTCAATGTAACCGTGATTTGCAGAAACATACAATACCAACAATTTTTCTGGCGACTGGATTGCAACTCGTGTCTTGCGCTCTCATTGGCTCAAGCTCCCTGACAGGTCCAAATATTTAGCCCGCTAGATATCTGGGATGCGTCTGAACAGCTGAACAGTTCACACATAGAGCTCAAGCGTCAATTTGCCTATGATCTGGGGCTTTTGTCAGGGAGCTCCAAAAACTTTTACCTTGCACGGCAGCTAGATTCTTGAGATATTACAAGATCACACGAAATTCCATCTTGTCAGGCTTCAAGTAATGCGTCTGTGTCCGGACAAATCAGCGTCTTCTGAGGCGCTACTGGTAGCTATGGGCGTGGCTTAGGTGTGTGAAACGACACAGAGTGGCGACTGTTCATTCTAAAAATCAATGGCGTCTCCTGAAGAGGTGAGCGTAGATGCTGCAGCAGCATCGGTTCTATCAGAACTGGAGAGTATTTCTGCCTTGAAAGGAGAGCAAAGAACGGCACTGAAGTCTTTTCTTGATGGAAAAGATGTTTTTCGCTCTTCTCCCGACTGGCTTCGGCAAGACTTTGATTGACAGGTGGTTCGTACAATCACCTGTATTTTTTTGAAAGAGCCTGCCCTTTTCCAAACAGTTTCCAATGACGGCTTCTCAGATGGTTCTGTGTAACAAACCATCTGGCGTATCAGGTTACAAAAACTGTTGGCGAGTGGAAAATCAAAATCTGAAGTTGTGTAGTGTGAACTAGGCATGAAGGTTATGATGTTATGTGATGCTAATCCCAGCAATAAAGGCACAATTTAAGCAGAACTAAAAAAAAATATACAGCTTTTAGGGGCTAATCTACAAACCTGAATATATTGCTTAATTAACTCCCGTGACTGGCTGTGCCGTAAGACCACACTGTAAAAAACACTTTAGCAACTATCCGTGACTGAAAGTTTTAAAGTTCCCCCCGTCCCCTGTGGGACTTTAAGCATCCTTAATCCATTTATCCAGATCCCCAATTCAAACGTGAGACAGATGACGAAACCACAAATGACTGTAAAGAACATCGGGACATGTTTTCATAAATCTAAAGGACCATGAGACAGGCACCATCAGTCAGCGGCCGCCTAATATAAACAGTGCCGGATTGGATACTGTATGTATGTGTGTGCCGCTCTGCTACTGATATGTCACTTGGGGTTATCAAGTGGGTACCTCTTGTCACAAATGTCTCGTTGAATTAGGTCACTGTGAACTCAACAGCATGAGGGTAAGATAGCAGCAATTTGAGCCTCAGTGGATTCACAGCTCTTTTCAGTCACAGCATGTATGCTAATGGCAAATTACAGTATACCAGAGTCCTACAAGCACACCAAAGCTAACAAGTCACCATGTAAACATCCTCTACACAGCATGCCCCCAGGAAATACTTGAATCTGATTGGCTGGCAGGTGTCAGGACATCTTGGAAACACAATCTCACACTGCAGACCGGGCTGCATCTCTGTTATGAAGCAGGTTATACTCTGGCAGAGCAGGGTTATATAAAATTGGATGGTGTCACAGAGCTAATACCTTCCTCTATTTTGGACTCGGTGCTTTTCCCCTCATAGGTCAGCACAAGGTGAGTTTAAATTGGTCAACACTGTCTCGCTTACTTCTGATCTATTCATTAATTTACAACGTTTTGGTCCGATGAATTAATAACTATATTAATTATTAATAAATATACCAGCAGTAAATGAGACGGTGTGCAGGAGTTTAATTTTTTATTCAAGGTGTGCTTTCCTCCGATGCACCTTTCACATATTTGAGACTTTTTTTCAATTTTGGGGGGAAATTGGATTTCTACATGTTGAACTCCACATGTCAGCTCCACATGGATTTCCCTCACCTCCAGTGATTCCATAAAAATGAATTGTTTTTTTTTTACCAAATTGGTGCTGTATACTGTAACCTATGTGGAGACCCTTACACTTCTTTATCCACTTTATTTTCCCATGTTGAATTATATTGTTTTGCACCACTTACATATAATATACTGGTTTAGGTTTAGGCATTAAAACCACTAACTTGGGTTCAGGCAAGAAAAACACTTAGTTAAGGTAAGGGAAAACGTCATGGTTGGACTTAAAATAAGTACGTAAATAAAGTAAAATAATGTTCGGAAACAACGTAACCCATCTACGGGAAACACGTCAATAAAAAACATGTGAATCGTTACATGACAAATGTCCCTAGCGCAACTTAAAAGAACAAAACACCTTCCAGAGGATAATGGGTTTTATTAACCTGACAATCATGAGGATCTCCCCGATACTACTCAGTGGATTAATGAAATAAATTCATGTGCTCCCTTGGAAAAAATAACCTATGCTATTCCAGGTACCCCACAGTTTTCCTATACGATATGGGATCCATGGATTACTTATATAGAATCCACTTAACCTAACCTTTCTATGGTATGCATTTAATTACTAATTATTATTTTATATGTGCTGTTTTATTTATTTATTTATTATTATTTTTTACAATTAATTAATTTCTTAATTTATTTAAGGTTTCTGTCTTACTGCTTTATCTTACTAATTATATTATTGTAGTACTTATTACCTTAAATTTTAACTAATTAATTAAATTCTAAAAAAAATATGTATATTTTATTTTTACCTCTCGGGGTGGGAGGAAGGCTGGACCTGTCTCCGTGTGGCAGTGGGAAGCCATGTGTATGTGTGTGTATAGTGTAAGTATGTACATATTAAATGTTAAATGTAAGATATCATTGTTTTGTATTATGGCACCGGTGTTATGTTTTGTTTTGTTTGTTATGCTATGTTTGAAAAAAAAGGAATAAAAAGAATTTTCAAAAAAAACCAAAAACAACGGTCAACAACGGTCTTGAACACCGGTCTCCTGGTTAAACGTCTGATGTTTGTTGGACCCATCCACCTCCCATTTTTATACTATGTCACTACCTCTTACTGTCACTAACTTCTACATGGATGCGTTTACATTACAGTCAGTACGGGATACATGGTGGACAAATGACACACGGAAATCAAGAAAAGCATATGCTTATTGCATGCATTATCGTGGCGTTTATACACCTTTTTGTGCAAACGAGCTGTGCTTGTAGTGTGTTCAGGTGTCATGTGAATATGATTTTAGAGTTATAGTGATCATGAAACACTTCCAGATAGTTATGAGGACAATGAACGTGGAGTGAAAGTTCTTCAGAGGAGGATGTGTGGAACAAATGCAATCCCAACTGACCGTACCTTCACCCTTGAGTCATGCACTTCCTCCATGGACATCAGCTCAGGGCCAATGGCCCACTAAGTAACTGACTGGAGCTGAAATAGGAAAAGACAACGGCAATGACAGATTCTTTGTGATGCACTTATAAAATTGGATGAGAATTGCTTGAGGAAAAACTGCACTTCCTCACGTATCATAGAGTTTGAGCCATATTCATAAGGCAGCAGGTGTTGGCTATAAGTGTTCTTGACACTGTTCTCCAGGATGTTTGGTAGCACAGCTCGGGTCACAAATGAGACATTGATTTATTGAAGAGGAGCAGGTAGGTTCATTCAATCGTATCTCAGGAGTTTGGAGAGTTTTTTTTTAACTTTCAGTTGTTATTGGCACACCAGGACATGAGATGGGCGACTGCCCTCCTTTAAATGGAATCATTATTGACTGTAAAGAGGTGAGGGGGCCAAGGAGTGGTGGATTTGAACCAATTTAAGGAAGAGCAGTTCCAGGGAGAGGTTTTATTTATGTTTGAGGTTGGCCACAGACTTTGTTTTTAATGCTCCCCATTAATCTTTTTCCATTATTGTGAAGTCACCATTGATTTGAAGCGACACCTCCAAAAACAGAGCTGAGACATGGTGATAAAATTACCCTGCTGAGTCGGGGCATGAAATCCAGAGTGCCTTTTTACTAAATATATTATTATTATCATCATCTGTATTGAGGAGAGTATAATACCTGAAAACAGCATTCTGTTCTGGTTGATAATGTCAGCGCCATTTTACTTTATTACTGCAGCGCACAATGCAGGTAAATTTGCATTCAGGTTACTTGGCTGGTTGGTGACACTAGATGCTCCATCATCTGACTTTGCTGCAGAACATTTTCTTCAGATTTAATATTGCAGCTGCCAAGTGCCAGAAGTCCCCATTTGGAGGCAGCTGTGGAGAGTTAAAGAGTCACTTGACAGAGTGGATTGGGACAGCAGTACATTTACCATGAACATGCAATCAGAAAAGGAAGGGTTGAAAATGAAGTAAAAATGGGATGCAGCAATTGAGGAAAGGGGCCTTATCCTTGGGAGCAGACACGGTGATTACAGTGGAGGATGTTAACTTTGGTATTTTTCAACCTGGACCCTATTTTCCCATGTTTTTGTGGTCTGGTCTGTTCGTTATTGTGTCGTGTGGCTTGTTGCTGGAAGACAACGGTGGAAAGGTGAGTGAGAGAGAGAGAGGAATGCCAGTGCTGTCAGAGTTTGTTGTGTTGGAGTACAGAAAGCATAATAGCTTAGTGTTATCTAAAAGATTTTCAATGTCATGGCTGAATATTTAGTTGATTTTGAGTATGTGGATATGACGCACAATTTCAGAACGAGACTTCTCCGAGCGAGACACACAATAACAAACAGACAAGCTATCGGTAAATAAAAAGCATTTTATTTCTCTGTAGGGTCCCTTCCATAATGTTGCCAGACACTACAATAAAAATCTGAGCCTGTCAGTGGCAGAAACAAGCTCTTTTAGTGGATGTACGTTGCCCCAAGCTGCTATTTAGCGGCTGCAGCCTTCTCCCTCAATACTGGACCAATTTAAAAAAAATGTTTGTCCCTATTAGTCACAAAAGGCTGGCCGACACTAAACGATTTTTCAAATCTTAACAGATGTTGAAAATGTGAGAGAACCCCCAAACATAACGCCATGTTATATAAAATTGAACAGTTTTGTTCCTGTAGTGTGTGGAGAGCAACGATTTGTCCAACACACACTAACAGATTCATTCATGAACAACAAGTGTTTCAACTCTCAAAACCCCAAATCTTGCAAAATCTCTCGTGATCAAAACGTGACTTTAATGTAGACAAACATGGCGGACAACAGGGATGTTAGTTTTTGCACTACTTTGGATTGAAACACTTGTGTTGCTGCCACAAATCAACAAGTTGGTCCTCCATTTCTGAGGTCCATCTTACTACTACTTTATGCTTCCCGTTTTGCTTTAGCTCATGTATTAGCCACTATGAGTCACTATGACGGTGGTGGTTGTCCTTCCTTCTTCAGTCAGTTTGGTTCTCTATTAGCTGTCGTTCTTTCCCACGTGACTGCGTCCTCGGTTGTCCTCGGGGTTCCTCACACACAACAGGATATCCCATCGTAAATATTGAACATGTTTAATATTTGAAATCGGTACGGCAAGGATGGACTTCCGAGCTGATCGGAGGATGTAAAAACACTCTACGCAACGCAATATCTGGGGAGATAATCTTTAGAACCATCAAAGCATCAGGGTTTTGCTGACGATTGTCGGGAGGGGGGAATCGGGTCCAAAATGGTCTTGATTCTCGTGTAGTGTGTCAGGCATTAGACACAAAAACATGGGAAAATAGGGTTCAGGTTTAAAAATTCCAAAGTTACCCTTTAAGGATGAGGTGAGAGTGTAAGAGTACTTCAGGACAGACTCTGCTGTAATCTTACAGAGTTGTACTTTGTAGTTGTAATTGTAGAGAACATCACACACTAGATCATTTCAAGCAGTCATGGAAACAAAATCTAACTGTCAAATTAACACCTTTTCTAAATTAAGATGCATCCAACTGTTGCTTTGTGTGAATCATGTTCACAACTGACTAATGCTGGTTCTTGGCTCAGTATGCACAGCTTTTCTGATTCTAAAACGAGACAAAGGGAGTCACGCATTCCAGTTCATTCTCTCGCAAACAGTGCCAGTGACAAATGATGCTTGAAGCACATGATTAAAGCCAATGTCCCTTTGTCATATTCACCGTAGCTAAATAACGTATTGATCAGTCCCATTGCACTCAACTGATGATGCTGAAGAAAGCACTTGAAGTATTAAAGCTGATTTTGGAATTCCCTGTTGTAGAAAATAAGGCAATTCATCTTGACACATGGTAAATTGGCCTTTTTCTCTGTTACGTGTTGCATCTACAAAGCAATACAATTGATTAATTGTGTAATTACAGACACTTTTATCTTGCTGCAGTGACTCATGCATGCTAAGGATTGTAGAGCTAGGGATGCTTTATAAATGGAGGACCTCAACCTTTTAAGACATAATAATCTTTTAGTACCTTCTATAAAGATTTTTCATAAAGTTTCAACATGAACTGGAGGACTGTAGCACCACACACTGTATGAAGGTGGGGATTTTGTCATAAAGATGACATACTGCAGCTGTATTCATTATGAATTTGCTTGCCTTCACACATCACAAGACTTTCAAAGACAAAAACATAGCATGATCATGCATATCTTATCACAACTCCTGAGACATAAACACAAACAGGCCGTTTGAAGAAATGCGTCGCAGTTGAAATTGGGGTTGGAGTGGACTCACAACGGGCCAATAACAACAACGAGGCACGTCGCTTTTTTTTAACACGTGAATTGGAAGAGCTCCTTGAGTGGCAATATCGTGCTAAGCTCTACTGAGTCGGGGCCGGTTTTACAGTTGCTCCCCCACCACGTTCAATCAGTTGCTCAGTGGAGAGAATTGACACTCTTCCCTGCCCAGACATGATGGATGCAATCAGCCCTGATCATCAATCGGTCATACTGCATCCTGGAAGGAAAAAGAAGAAGCCGGAAATAAGCAGCAGGTTATCGAGAAACAGTGACTACAATATCACAACTGTGTTCTAGTTAGTGAAGAGGTAGCTCAAAACAAAAACTTTCATATAATCCACAAAATTACAGTGTGTTTCAAGCTGTTCTAGTCATAAATCAGAAATAAAAAAATAATTGACTAAGTAACTCTCTAAGATCCGCGGGGCGATCGCGACCAACTTTACCGTCTTTCAGAGGCTCTAGCAGGTTACACAGATATGGTGCTAAATTTAACAATTTTTAACCACTCAAGAATTGATCAAAATGATCAATAATCCCTCCAAAATGCCACATTAAGACACCAAGACCTTGAGGAACATCATAGAAAAAACAATGCTGTGATTTGGGATCAAAAACTTTTGACATTTGGAGATTCCTGCAAGAATTTCATTTTTCGATGATTTGATGGCGAACACTTCTGTTCTGGAAACTGCTCCGAAACCCCATATTGTCAATCTAGCTATGAAAGCCATTCATCCTCTGAACGCTCTAGGTCTCTGGTCTGATCCATCTATCGTCTGAATGCTCTAGGTTTCTAGTTTGTGGCTGTAAAGTTTCATGAGGCTGTGATTATCCTAGAGCTCACCACAGGTCATTTTATACAATGAGGTCAAATTTACAAAAAAAATGTCTACTTTGGGGACTAACATCATCACACATGAATACAGTTGGGCTCATTGGATCCACAAGAGTCTCAGTTTTACAGTGATACCCAATTTATGTAAGTCCAAGACTGTTTGGGGACCCCAGTATGCAGAAATATTCAAATACACCATTTTAGAATAGCAAAAATAACACATTTGTACTGCATGTGATTATCATAAAGTGGGCATGTCTGTAAAGGGGAGACTCGTGGGGATCCAAATAACCCATTTTCATTCACAAGTCTTGATGTCAGAGGTCAAGGGACCCCTTTTAAAATTTCTACGCCAATTTTGTTATTTAGTGTTCTTCCCTACATGCTAGCATGACATGGTTGGTACCGATGGATTAGGTTTTGTAGTTTCATATTATATCTCTACCTTCACTACAGCTCGAAAACTGAGCCTGATACAGCCTCTTAAAAAAGCAAAATTGGCCGAGGGCGCCAGCGCCCTCAAGCATTGAAAGAGGTTAAAGACTGCAAAATGAAACTTCTTTTTCAACTAAGCACATCAAGTCATCAAAGTCACACCTGCACACCAGTCATTGAATAGCTGAGAATTAAATGTGAATCAATGAAATTATTTTTGCCTTACTCAAGGCCTTGTTTTGATCGGTGACACAAAGACTAGAATAGTGTTTCAGTTTGCAAAGTATCAAAAGCATGCCTGAAATTGTGTTATGTAGTCAAAACCCCTGATAAACACAATTATCCATCAAAAATCTCCAGATGAGTGAAAAAAAACACAATGCAGCTAATCAAAAGTTTGTGCATCAAGTGGTTATAAACAGGATACAAAATTGATCAAATAATTCGCACTTTTGTTCCAGATCAGTTATATTTTCGTGTTAGAAAAGATATTGCACTGATAATCAAAACCTTGATTGTCATTTTATATCTGGGTTTTCATCCACAACACACCTTCTGTATAATTCTCTCAGGGGACTTTTTAAGTGATGTGTAACAAATCGAATGTTGGCACAAGGTAAAGCCCATTTACCTCGGTGAGCGCGGCCTGGATATTTGTGTTGCCATACTGATAGAAATCCCTTCTTTCATTGAGTGGGAGGGTAAGTACACTATTGCTATTCTTGGATCTGTTTGGAAGCTCCTTGAGCACAACATTGAGCCACAAATTGATCCCGGTGGTAAGGCCAGCGCCTTGCATCGCAGCTTCGCCACCATTGGTGTGTGACTGTGTGTGTGTGTGAATGAGAGGTAAAATTGTAAAGCGCTTTGTCTGCTACACACTACAAAACCACTGGGTCAAAATTGACCCAATTTGTGTTAATAAAGCACCAAGGCAACACTGGGTTTACTTTACACAGTACCCATGGGCAATGGGTAGAAAAATAGCAAAAACAATGGGTTGTAAACCCAGTGTTGGTGTTGTTTCTCTTGGGTTGGGTTATTTATCCAAACCAAAATATGATATAGTTACGTACTGTTCTTTTCTAACTCTGTTTAAACCTGCATGTCATTATTTGCTACTGATTGTTATTAATATCTTTTGCAGTTTTAAATGTCAAGTGTGCATCATTTTGTGCAACAAACGGTAAATTACTGATTGGGTTTTAAGGTAAACTTTGAGCTTTTGTATCTAACTAACCCATTAATAATGGGGAACCCAGTACTGAGTTGATGCTATATTGACCCAAACTATGTAAATCTTTGACACAGTGATGACTAGTGTGCAGTTAAGTGCCATAGAAGTGCAGCCTTTTTACCATTCACTTCAAACTGGTGGTGGAATTTAAAAGTGTTGTACCTTTGTATGTCTTTACACAATGAATGAGCTGACACAGATTTTCTTTCTATGTAGGACGAACAAAAAGAAAACTAAATGACCGAGTTACAGAATATAAAAATGCCATCCATCCGCACAAGGAATGCTGATTATGCTATGGCATGTGCAAATGGGACATGGCAACCCTTTCACACTGAATGTCAGAGTGTTTGAAGTTGTTGAAAAAGGACATCAGAGAAGGCGACCGCTTAACAAGGCCACTCCAACGAAAGACCTTTTGGATTGTACAACTGAAAGCGACAAAATACCCAGGACTCATTGATGAAATAGACTTTTCTCCTTTTTCTGTGAAATCTCACTTCAGGAACAAAAATTGCACAAATGTTACACAGGTGTAATTGATGAAATTAATGGTGGTCACATTCTTTTCAGTGTCACAGTCAATCCAGTGAACCAGCATGCACAATACGATGGTCCTGGCCCATTTAAATGGAACAGGGCCATAATTAATGTTATTGATTACACCTGTGTTTGCCCTGCAATGACATGTCAAGATGGCTGCTGTGAAAAAGGGCCTATTCTCCTTCCCTTTTGTCCTCTCTATCGATGATGTAACACATCCTTGTGTTGGACCAATAGGCTTGCACATTGATAGAGAACATGCCTTCCACTCTACTGATTATTGTAACACAACACATGTGTGCAAGCTGCCACTGACAATAACCCCGATGAAGACCAATGTCGGTCGCAACGCATTGGTCAATTTAAATACATATTGCCATGGAAAACATTTTAATTTTGCGCAAACCTTACAGTGTGCCTTGGATTATTTTTGAAGGAGACTTGCATTTTATACTTTTTGAGAACATATTCCACCCATGCAATGAGCTCTTTGCAAGAATAAGCAGATTTGTATTCATTAGGAACAACTGTGAGCAGGAGACTCTCTCTGTTATATTTGTTTTCTGATTTAGCATCACTCACAGTCTAAACACTGTGCAAAATGCGAGCAAGGAAGCAGACCGTCCTCCCCACAACAAAACATTATAATAGGTTGTCTATGCATGCAGCTCATTACGACCCATATTTATGTTTACTGTCAGGTGGCGAACTAGTAATTATAACGGGAGCAAAGATGAAGTCAGGTGATGTAGCATAAAGAGCAACAAAGTCCACGTAGGGAGGAGAATCAACGGCTTATTATCCCAACTCGCTTTTTCAGACCCCTCGGTGGCACTCTTTTCGATTGCGGTAAACGCGTGCTTAATATTTTGAAGTAAACAAAAATGCTTAGGTTCAGGCAATAAAACCACTATAGTTAGGTTTAGGAAAGAACTACACATTTGGGCTTAAAACTGCTACGTTTGTACAGTGAAAATGACACTGAACGTTGTGAACACAGAACATAAACAAACAGCGTTCTCCCTGATGAAAGCCCTGTGTTTGTTGGACCCATCCAACTCCCCTCCCGCACATCTTAAAGCTACATCACCACGCTCCCAGCGCACTTTCCCTGAGCGTTGAATATTGGCGCAGATGGGTTTACAATGTAGTTAATGGAAAGCCTGGTGTGTCTCATACTGACTCTAAAGCAGATCCTCCGTAAGGCTAAATGTATTTTAGCATCTTCTGGTTAGGTGCTTTCAAGTGAATTTTCTCTGTTGTCATCAGGACGTCGTTATGGTTTACCGGTTTGTAAAACTAATCGCTATTCAAAATCATTTATCCCCTCTGCAATCAGATTATGAAATGCTCCTTAGATTTTGTATTTCTTACGGACTTTTATCCTTTTACCATCACAGATCCTTTTATCCTTTTCCTATTAGACCTTCTATTGTTCTCATTCAGTCTGTTTATTTATTAGTTAGTCTCATTTACATCAGTAATTGTTTTAGGTCCTGTTTTATATTTTTAGCTTACATATATTGTTGTTGTTGTTGTTGTTGTGTGTCACTGTGTTTTATCTATGTTTTTATGTTTTTATGTACAAGCTGCTCCAAACCAATTGCCCCTAGAGGGATTAATAAAGTTGTTTGAATTGAGTTGAATTGAAAAGGGTGCCATATCTAACGGCAACGGCCGTGACAAAGCCTCGCTATTTGACGCCCTGGGAATGAGAACGGGATGGGATAATGGGTTAAACAAACAGACGTTCACAAAGTCAACGTTGACTTATTTTAACTAACTTAAATTCCGTAACTTACGTGACATATGTCATGAACTTAATTTACGTATATTACCTAAATTACATAACAAACATATTTATTCTAACCCCGACCAATATCTTGTCCTAAACCTAACCAAGTCATTTTGTTGCATAAGCCTAGTAGTTTCATTTCAGTTCACAACATTAACTAACTGCAACCATTTCACAATGTGCGCCTGTCGCTGATACTCTCCAACGGTCTTGTATGTCGTTTTGGGAGTCACAACCTATTCATATATACATACTATATACACAACCTATCGTTTAGGTATGAGGACGTGTTGCGAGGAGGGTAAAGTGATCTTAGAATTTCTCCAAAGTTATTTTTCATGTTTTCATTGGTTAAAGGGCATCACAAAACAGCCTGGGAGATTGATGTGGAAAGCCTTTACTGAATTTGGATGAACTCCAGTGAGAGTTCATCTGTTCCCTGAAGTTTGCCAGTTTTAAAGGTCAACAGCTCCCGTGCTGCTTTAGCAGTCTGGTTCTGCTATCAGAACCGAGGGCCATTTCTTTACATAATAGACAGCTGTAGGACACTCGCGGCACTGCCACTTGGACTTGGACTCTGATAAACCACATGATGGATAGCGGTGTCAGACAGGCATGAATGGGCCCCCAAGATGCACCCCTGCATTCTTTTACAGTGAAGCCAGGCACTGACATCAGCAGCTATAAGCCACACTGTGCACTATCCTGCCCTGCAATCATGTCACAGTGTAGGTCAGCATTTTTACACTCTCACTATGTATGCATTTATTGTTCGAGTGGCAATATCTTGCTGTAGATGAAAAGTCTGAACATATTCCCAACAGAAATATTCTTCAATTTTTATACTCAAAATAGAGATGCAATGTTCATTAAAGAAACGTATATTTAAGATGTGTGGCTTTGGAAATTATTGTGTCTTCACTGCAACAGACCAACAGCCCTGTAGATTAAAATTAACGTGCCAAACACTGTGGAATAAGCAGAGCAACACTCTTCTCCACTGAAGTGTGAGGCTGGGGATTGGGTATTTTCGGCAACAAGTACAGGATGTGCTGCTCAACAGATTCCAGCTCTGTGAAGTGCACCTTTTTTATCTGAACTTGACAGGTTAAAAAAAGTAATTTCGGTGCATGTTTTGTCACCTTTGTAACTCGAGGTGCCATAATTTTCCAATTCAGCTTCCCTTTTTCATAACTCGTTCCCAGAAATAGAGAAGTGGAGGCGTGCTTGCATCTACCAAGCAAAAGCTGACACATTTTTTGCTGGCTGATATTAGCACTACCTTTTTTTGCCCCACAAGCAACAGAAGAATAGCAACGTCAGATAGATGGACATCTGCCCACAGTGGGTGGAGCCACCTGGCAGCTACATTCCTGCCAGGTGGCTCCACCCACTCCCATTTGAGAGTATCGGCTCCAGGTGTGTGGCTCCTACACACCTGGAGCGATCTCCTCATCAGGGGGAGAATTAAGGAGCGAGCAGAGTTATTTTTGGTGTGGCACGTGCTGTGAGTGAGGGCTCAGTCTCTTCTCTACTGTGATCTCCAGGTTTAACCTTGGTTCTTTTCTGTTTCTGTTGTTTCTGGTGAGACTTTTAGTTACGGTAAATAAAAACCTTTTTGACCGCTGAGCTGAAGCTCTGTGTTTGATTGCTCTACTTCCACTATTTCCCCTGTCCTCCACCCATTGCCTGAACATAATGACCATTTCACGGCAACGACATGGCGAAAAAAAGACGTTTCCCAACGTTAACCCTGTGGTGTGAATTGACAGGTGAAAAAGCCTAGGATACGTTATTATGACACACGAGGAATGTCCTTAAAATGTCGTGCTACTTATACGTATTCCCATGAGATTAAAACATCTCCCCAAAGAACTACAGTTGAAGATTAGCCAGCTGACTAAAACTGGTACATTTACAGTATAATGTTGATTAATGTGCGTTCTCCTTATAAATAAATAAAACTTTACTATAAACTTTACTATTTATAGAGCACCTTTCATAGTACTCAGACACTTTATACACATTAAAGTGATCATATAAAACAACAGACTAAAAATATATAACACACAACTTTAATCAGACATTAAAAGCTGTTCTAAAAGGGTGAGTTTTGATGTTGATGTTTGGTGTTTTAGCAGCTCAAGCAGGTTTATTGCAGGTTTTTTTCAGGCTGGCATGTCTGTGATATGTGCATACATTTCAGAAATAATTAGGCCTCTTATACGTAAATATATCTGTATGAATCATTAACAAATGTCAGATATTGCTTCACCATTACTGAATAAGACGCATTGTAGTTCACAGTATTCCTAAGTCCCTTTCATTAGTAGGTTGGTGAGGATACTACCTGAGATAATTACTATTGTCAGTCATGAAACATGATTTAATGAGCTCTCAGTGCTCTGCCCTCACATACAGAACATATTGACCCCGAACGTAATGTGACTGTTTTATTATAAATGAATGTTGATTTGATGTCATCTTTACATGAAATGTCAAAACTATAGCTAAGTTGAGAATCTATGTGTTTTGTTCACTGGCTGTGTGTTCTCATAACTTAGCAACTAGATGAACTTCCATTATGACTCATCAATGTGTATTTTCTAATCTGCCTCCTCTCGTTAAGGTCTGGATAAGTTTAAACAACTAAAACAACCTAATTAAGAGAAGACTGCTGTTAGTTTAAAAAACATTTTATAGTCTCTTTTCACCACAAACTGTGTGAATAAACCACAGCACCGGCTGAAATCCTGCAATCTTTAAAAGTAAAAGTACAATTCCAATCTTGGCAGTCGGTCTGTTTTCATCTGACAAATTGTCACTTACAAAAATCCCATTTCCCCTTTCAGCCTTACTTCCATGTTTACTTGGGAAATACTGACATTTTGAAGGAAACGGCTTAAAGACGGAAACGCCTGGCTGCTTAACATTAAGATATGTCAAATAATACGGCAAAGAGAATTTCTTTTTAAAAGGGTGGGCTAAATGAGGCAGCAGAAAAACATTGCCAATTGTGGAAAGTAGGGCAGAACTTATTGAGCCTCAGAACTTGAGCTCTGATAAAGGGTTTCCAAATGGCTCGGTTTGTTTTGCTGTGTTTCTGTCTGTGAAATTAACTTGAAGATGATAGTGTCATCCAATTACCCAAGAAAGTTAGCAAGCAGGGCATCCCAGCATAGTTTTTTGATTAATTGAACTCATAATAGACACCAGTGGCTGTTTGGGTGCAACCTCTGAGCTGACCATTATGTGATGTTAGCTCAACAGTGTCCACAGAGGGAAAATGCTTCTGTAATTAATTTAGTGCAGCTTCAGAAGGAGTTGTGAAAAGAGCCTTGTGGAGCTGCGGATCAGTATGCTTCTTCAGCTCTTCAACCCTCTGTGGGGCTATATCACTGTAGTTTGTCTTTGCCAAGGAGCTGGGCTTGGCTTTGAGAGTGGTTGGCCCGTCGGGGGCAGATAATCATCCCCTCTGGTTTCATACCAAACGCAGCTGGAGTCAGTCACTGGATAATATTTGGTCCCTCTCCTCATCTCTGTTTTATTTGCTAGCTTGTCTCCCTCTGGAAAAAGGCAGATGGTAAAACAGAAACTGGCAGCTTTTAGCCTCAGCAGACATTGTGTAAATGCTGTAAATGACACCTCGCATTAGCTTGGTGGAAGGACGTGTCAGGACCACACAACCAACTCAGGATGTCTATGTTGGACAATTGCACAACTCACAGTGTGCCTTCAGTTCAGGTGTGCCCATAATGTGGAAAGGATAAAGGTAAGCGTGCAGACGTTGGTGGATGAGGGTGTAGCATGTCAAACTTTTATGGGAGAGACCAGAGTTTGCGTCGTGGACCTGTAATCTGCAATTAATATTCACCTTTTTTTAATTATAAGCAAGATCTTTAGGCAGCTAACCATAACCCTACTTTAACCATTGTTTATTTGCCATAAATACAATCTTCAAAATCCTGTTTTTGTCCCCCTACCTCACTTTATTTAATCCAGCGAAACGCCCCGGTAGCTCTCTACCGTCCGATACTCTAATGTTGGGTCTACTTGTTTGGTCTACTACACCCCGGTGTATTTTGCCAGGTTACCGATGTGCTTATTTTACATTAATTTGATGGCAAACTCCGCCCAGCTTGTAAGAGCCATGTTGAATTATATACAGTTTTTGTATTATCTAGTCAGACAATTTCTAGAGTGTTAACATTACTGGTAGACCAACCCATTCTCATTCCAAGGGCGTCAAAATTTCCTCAACCTAACTAAGTGGTTTTGTTGGCAGACACCAAGGGGCCTAACAAAGCGGTGGTATGTGACGAGTTGGGATGAGAATCAAAAGCACATTCATTTACAGTAACCTTGATGAAAATACTGTGTGACTTCTTGAAATATGTATTTCATATTTTAATACATTTATTTTTTGTACGGAAGCAGAGAACGGACGTACTTATTTTTAGTATATAATTATCTCGAGATAACGAGATACATAACTTGTTATCACAAGAAAACAAAAGGACGTTTCCTCTTATTACTTAATGTTGTCAAATCAGCTGATGGTAAATGCATTCAAACTTACAGATATGGCACTTTTACTTTGGAATATCTCTAAATCAATAAAGTAAAAATGCTTGATTTTGTGTCTGCATGTAGTCAGAGATGTCTTCAATTTAAATGTGTCGGTCATTGTCAAGAATTATTCATCTTCTTTTTTTTTAAAGCAACAAAAAATAAAAACATTTCCTTCACACTTTTGTGGTATGATTTAAAAGGAACACAGGTAACATGTTTTAAACTTCTTCTGAATATAATCCATATGTGTATTTTGTATGTATCATTGTTAACAGCTTATTTTGAAAACCGGAAGTGTATCCTCCTGCTAGCTTCACCAAAATCCGCCACTGTCAACTCGATTGGCTGTTTGAATACACGTCCTCTCAGCTGATTTGACCCAAACACTTTAAATAATAAAAGAAAACAACCTTTAGTTTTCTCGTGATAACGCAGTTAATTATCTCGTTATCTCCAGATAACAAAACTTGTTTTTTCAAGATAATTAACTTGTGATCTCCAGATAACGGCAGTAAAAAAAAATTAAAAATCGCAAGCACTGCCATTCTCAACTTTCGTACTTGTCGTGATTGAAGTTGCATATGATACATTATCTGTTGCCATAAATAACGTGCCATAGATCTACCAGCCCTCGTCTTCTTCAAAGTAGAGCTTATATCCCTAATTGATGCATATGATGTTCAGTGGAATTATGGGTTAAACATGCAGAGAGCAAGGCGATTTTTTCTGATGTATATTTATCATTCTTCTGGCAGAATGATTCAACTAAGGCATGAAAGCCATCTTAATTATACTGTGTTCCTTTTAAGAAGCTGAGAATATGATAAAAGCATGTAGAAATGCAGGAAATGGTATTCAAATCCTTTTATTTTCCTGGGGGAGGACCCCACACGCTTTATTGTGTAAGAGTTGGCGCTCCAATGTGATGATGAAATAGACTGATAATTGTCTTCCTTCTTCAACTCAAAGCTTCATTAGTATAAGTCTAGTATTAGTCTAGTAGTAATTAGTATTAAATCTGGGGATCATTAATATTCACAGGCCCTTTTTTGGTCTGAGGAAAGTTTGTATTTGATGGATATCCATACTAGCATTCATGACAGTCTGTAGCTGTTCAATGCAGGTTGTTCTCACACACCGTTCGTAGATATTCCTACGAAAAGGAATACACTGTTATCCGTGTATATCCAACAAAATCAACTTGTGCGTAGTTAACATCATTGTGATGCATGAAATATAAATAGTTGTAAACGCTGTGTAGGGAGGAGGTCTGGATGGATGGGTGGGTCCAAAAATATCAGACTTTAGCCCAGGAGACCGGTGTTTGTGTCCCGTTTGAAACCAGAAGTCAACGTTGATATATTTGTCACATTACTTCCGGTGTTATTTCAAGCCAAACCACGATCTTTTCCTAAACCTAAATAAGTATTTTTTTATGCCTAAACCTAACCAAGTTGTTTCTTGTGAAGATGAAAGTTTATTTTGAAAAGACTGTATTCATGTAATGAGATATGTGTTGCTTGATACTTTTAGGAAAACGATCAAAAAAGGAGGAATGACATTTCCGTAAGATATCATACAAACCGTTGTATGAGGATACGTTGTTCAATGTATGGGCTGGAACAATAGCAGGATGAAAAACGTTCAGAAACAAAGCTTAACATTCTCTTTGTAACAGCAAAAGAAAAAAAAACAGAGCGAGGATCAAAACAACTGTGAACCTTGTTTTTGTAGAGCTCTCAAGTAGGGAGAGGCAGCAGCACTTTTGAGAGGTTGAAGAGAGAAGAGACGTGCTGTGCCAGGTTAAGATGAAGATGACAGTGAGCTGTACAACCTCAAACACAGCTTTGGACTGAAAAGGTCGGGTCATGATTGTGGGGGAACTTATTGAAACCAACAGGTGTAAGAAACCTGCAGCCGCCCGGCATTGAAACAGACTGTCTCGAGATGAGTGATCATCAAAGCAGGAGGTGAGCTGACCTAACCGCGGGGAGACACTCTGAGGATGTGAATGGCAGCGAATGGTGAATCATTCCCACGATATTAAAGGTGCTAAGTAAACAACAAGCCTCACATATTGCAAGCTCACATTAGCACAGTCACACTAACGCAGATGAGGCCCGTACGGACTTTGTCGTGTATAATGCAGCCAGCTAAGGTTAAAAAGCAAAGTATTAACACCTCATTTATTAAAGGGTAACTTCAGTAATGTCCAACCTGATGCTTTTTCAACCCAATATCACGCCAAAGCATGTAATAGACCCATCTGTCCACCAGTAGACAGCGTGTCAGTGTCACGTTTTGCCTTGCAGAGACGTGATTATTACACGCCTGTATTAACATGTAGTACCAACGGGGAGCAACAAAACCATCATGGTTGGGCTGAAAATAAGTACGAAAACTAAGTAAAATACGTACGGAAACAACGTAACATCAGTATTGAAAACACATGACAAACGTCACTAACGTAACTTGTAAAACAAAACACGAAAGTCCTGTGTTTGTTGGACCCATCCACCTTCCAACCCAGCCACCATAAGAAGTCTTTCTCCCTTTATACACTACGTAACTAGCTCTAAAGTTAGACAAATGTCACGTGACAACCGTCACTCCAAAACACTGCACCTTCATGTAGGCGTGTAATATTTACACCTCGGCAACACAAAATGTGAGACTGTCACACTTTCTACCGGTAGACAGCCTGGACTAGTAGACACTTTGCCATGAGACTGGGTTGGCCTTTTAGTATGAGTGATGTGTGCTTGGTGTGTTCTGTTTGCTTGTTTCCCTCCCCCGTCTTGTCCGCTCTCTCTCTTTCTCACTACTCACCTGGACATAATCTGCAATCAACACTCCTGCCAGTCACCTGCAATCAGCTCACCTGCCCACCAATCAAGCAAACTCCTCTTCCCTTCATAAACCGTGCTCTAACAGTCAGTCTATGTGAATGTGCCACGCTTCCACCTCCTGCTGGTGATCTTGCCAGTTTGTTTCTTGATTATCTGTTTGCTTGCTTACCTGGTCGCCTCAACTAACTGCTGCTCTCCACCCTCCGGAAACCTCCGAGCCTCTCCAGCTTCTACTGCCCCCCTGCCGGCTAACATCCTGGGAACCCCCCTTTCCCCTCATCACCGCCAATACCAGCCTGAAATAACAACTCCTGTCATAAAATGTGTTTGTCCCACGTCTGCATTTTGGTCCAGCCATAGAAGCTCCTGGACCCTATTTGTGTGTCTAAGTGACTTATGGGGACATCTATTTCTAAAATTGATCCAGTATTGAGGGAGAAAGCTGCAGACGGCAGCCAAGAAACGAGCTGCGTGGGCAAATGAGCAGCGTCAAAGTAACGTTACATCCACTAAAAGTGCTTGTTGTTGCCACTGACAGACTCAGATTGTTATTATAAGTGTCTGACAACAGGAAAGGAGCCTACAGAGAAATAAAAGCTTTTTCCTACCTTTCGCTTGATCTGGTCTGTTTGTGTCCAAGTCCATCTCAAGGAGAAGTCTCATTGTGAAATCTGCATATCCGTATACTCTGGCTCAAATAAATACGGGCAGCCATCGAATTCAAAGACCTCAACCACGTTGTGGAAATCATCTAAATATTCAGCCATGACATTGAAAATCTTTTAGATAACACAAAGCTACGCTTTCTGTACTCCAACACAACAAACACTCTCGTTTCCACCATGGATGTATTCCACTATTCCACCGTTGTCAACACGTCACAAACGAGACTTCTCCTTGAGCGAGGCTCTTTCCATAATATTGTCAGACATTTATAATACAATCAGAGCCTGTCATGGCAAAAACAAGCACTTTTAGTGGACGTAAATGACAGCGCTAGCTTGCCCCGATAGCACTATGTTGCAGCTTGTGAGCAGCCTTTGTCTGCAGCGTTCTCCCTCAATACTGGACCAATTTCAGAAATTGTTGTTGCTATTAGTCAGTTAGACACAAAAACATGAAAATAGGGTCCAGGTTGAAATATATCGAAGTTACCCTTTAAGTCAGTGGTTCTCAACCAAAAATTGTGAATAGCTTATTTCACTATTTAATTCACAATAGAAGTGAGCCCATTGTGAGTAATAAGATCACAAGTTTCAATTCTTCTGTGGTTATAAAAAGGTTGAGAACCACAGAGGCATTTTAGGCGACGATGTCTCCGAGCTGTCTTCAGGAAGCAGAATCTGCTCAGTGAAAGCTCAGTCTGACAGAAAATGATTTCTAAATAAAGATGGATGTGTAAAATGATGATTTGGGCTAAACTAGACTGTATTAACACATAGCATCTTTGTAAATGAAGATACAAGGACAGGATTCCCCTGAGTCTATACACCGGGGGTGGCGGAGTGAAACCAGTAGGTGGAAAATTGAACCTCTCAGCAGAATCTCAATCTGAAGAACACGGTGGCGGTGATGAGGGGCGGGGGAGTAAAGATTGTGCTATAGTAGGCCCGAAAGACAGGATCATAAAGATATTCATAGAGAAGGCACCCAAAGACTGATTGGTTCGTGGAACAGAAGAAAATTGTGATTGGCCGGTGATGTGAGGGATTTGTGAAAGGGAGTAGCTCTAAGGGAGAGTGTATGACAGTGACAGAGAAGCTGGGAATGAAGATTGCTTACTCTGTCTTACTGTTCGCCAAAGTGTCATTTGAAGTCCACCTTTGAAAGAATCTATGCTTCATCTCTGAGCTTTTGTCTCACCAGACTGATAGCGTATAAATGTGTGTATGTGCGTGCACTCTTTTCACTTATCAGTATTTAAAAGATAAGATAATTAAAAGTTGCTTTCACTGTAAAAGAAATGAAGTAAGTATAAAACACGACTTTAAAAAAAGCTATAAAACCGAGACAAGAAGGAGCTGAATGTCAGACGTAACCAGACACACTCCTGACACTCTCCTGCAAAATCAATTAATGAGGTCATTTATAATTTAAAAGCATTGACCTGCAACAGCAGCTGTGCTACTTGTCAAAAGACTTATGTTGTTTTTTGTGTGAGAAGCAGTCCATGTAATCTCAGTTGTGTAGTGGAGGAAAAAGCTGAGTGTGCTCCAGGTTGTTCTATAGTGGTTTGCCATGCTTCAGTATGGCTCTTATTCCTTCAATCACCTACTGTTGGGAGACACAATGAGGATTGTGTAATAAGTGTTAAAAGCTTCAGTAATGGGTGTAGTGTTGGTGAAAAATAGCTATATGTCTGTACAGTTACCTTTCCACTAACAAAACTATTTCAATGGGAGAAAGAAAAGCTTCTCAAAAATGTCTCCATCTCCACAATAAAATGGACGAACCACTTATATTCCTGCAGTCAGTTATTCTCCAAGGTGTGGTGGACAAAGTGAATTTCTGGGACGGGATGCATGTGATGCACAATGTCCCCCTATTTCACAGTGTCCTGATGGGATGGATGCTCCTGTTGTGTTGATACAGGATGCAGCGTATCCATTACTTCTTACTCAAACCTTCTTCGGAGAATCTACTTTTATTCTTTATCTTATATTAAAATGATTCATGTTCAGTATTACAGATGGATGTAAATGCTGGTGATTTGCCGTTATACTCAATCTAACCTCCGGTGTTGGAAAAATAATAATATGATGACAGGAAAGATAAGATTATGGCAAGAGGCTACATTACAGTGGCTCAGTAGAGCAGAACCCCAGTGGAGAGAACATGTGGACACGTCAAGGGGAGATGGAGATGTTTTGTTGATGTGGTGCCATTCCCACATCGACACCACGAGTGTTGCTGCATGTTTGGTACCTCACATGAGTAATAATGTGATCATAGAGATTGGGAAGATGAAGAGTTTCCCTGCCTGACAATGCACAATCTCTTTCTTCTGAATTGTAGATCATAAAACATAGTGCAGCAACACATACCACATTTTGCAATATTTTTCCCTCCATTAGTTCAAATTGTATTTGTTATTCACCATTATTTATGCCAGTGTGGGCCTAAATCTGGAGTTATGCTTCTCCAATGATACATGTACACGTCTGTGCGATCCTATACGCAGAGAAGGGTGTTATGGGTAATCGTAGGTGAGCCACAGAGGAGCAGAGCAAGTTAATGAAAAAAAAACGTAAATGTACGAAGCATAAAAGAAACAGCCACGTGAATGTATCCGAGCAACCTTCTTTCACGTTTGCATATTTATTTATTTACCCAGAATCCCCCAGATTTAGTTACTACCCAGGTAAAAACTACTCCTCCTGGGGTCCGTACAAAAACACTACATCACAATGTAAAGCCAAACAAACAAAAAGGGAACAAACAAACTTCAACCAAAGCAAAAGAAAAGAAAACAATAAATCAACAACAATAAAACTACTAATGATAATAACAGCAGAACAACAAGTACCCACACCTTAAAAACACTCAATACAGCTAAAAAACAACTCATTAATCATCAAGTCAGGTATTATGCAGTAAAATGTGTCATATATGGAATATACATACTCTATAGGTGCAGCCTGGAGAAGCATTATTCCACTTTAAAATCGGAAAAGCTAATATCTTGTTATAATAAGTATGAACACGTGCCTTGTGAATAAATTTGGAGCAGGCTACATTCTGGAAAACCTATTTCTGTTGTTGACATAATTCTTAGTGGTAAATGTAAATATTTGAAATGCAAGGCTAATCCATAATATATCATTAAGTTATATATAATTACTGCAGAATAATCCCCCCTTAATAATTGTTTGTAATTAACTGGCTAGCTTCGATATATATATATAATGGAATATACACACAACATGTGGGCACCCGCAACATTATACGCATACTGTTTAGCATCTCATTACAAAACCAGGGGAATTAATCTGCAGCTACAACAGCCTGCACTCTTCTGGGGAGACTTTTCACAAGATTTTGGAACCCGCCTGCAGGGATTTGCTCTCATTCAGCCACAAGAGCTTTATAGTGAGGTCGGGCACTGGTGCCGGGTGATAAGGCCTGGTTTTCAATGGGCTTTAGATCAGGGCTCTTTGAGGAAGTTCTCCCGCACCAAACTCGGGAAAAACATTTCTAACCTCGCTTTCTGACTACTGTCTTGTGGAAACCTTCTGCTTAAGATTCCTCTAAAGTAGAAAACCCACAAAGCACAGCCATGCACCAAAAAATACACAGAGTAAAAGACATGAATGTCCACATAGTTGTGGCCATACAGTGTGTATATATTTTTACATTAACTTACATCCATTATTTGATAAACCTCAAAATGCAACCACTGCAGTGCATTAATGTACTCTCATAGTTGTACATGGGATCCACCGAGGCCCCTCTCTCTGCTTGTAAGTGGATTTTCTGTGTGCTCCATTTTTGTGAGGATTGTTTATTGGCAGCCCTCACCGTCTCAGCAGTTCCAGCTGTGATAGATGAGCCAGGTGGCACGCTCCATCCTCCGGTTGAGGAGAGAGAGAGAGAGAGAGAGAGAGAATTGCTGCTCCATCATTTCTCATGACCTTACATGCCTGATTATGCTGCTGCAGATCCCTGCCTGCCATCACTCTAACAAAGCAGCTTCATTTGCATAAACGCACTTAATGATCACATTTTTCTCATCAAGCTACTGTAAAGTATTGCAGGGGTTTTTCCTGCAAAGTGGACTTGCCTTGACCGATGGTGTGATCTTTGTGTGTTTTGTTGTGCGCTAAATAGCCGAGGTTGTGTGCAGAATCCTTAATGTGCTATCAGAAAAGCCAACGCCAGCTACAAGATGTGATTAAGATGAAGAACTTGAGAGAGGCGTCTTGGATGACAAAGTGGTTGGGTTTTTATTTTTTTGCCGATTCCTCCTCTTCGGCTGCTGACTGGCTGTCGGTGAGAGCCTGGCCCGTGAGATCAGATAACTGCGGGGAGGAGAGACTCTGCCAATCAACAGCAGCCACAGACACTTTGTTCTGCAGGGCTGTGATACCGTAGAACTGGAGACCGTACAGAGAGGACAGCAATAATTCAGCCACACAGTGAGGCTTTCCTTAGGGAGTGCTTGCTTCATAAATACATATTCTTACGTGTGTTTATATGGATTTACACCATGGCAACAGAGAATAGGGGACTGATAATTGGCTGAGGTTGTGTGTTATTTTCAGACGACCTCTCAGCTCTGATATAGCAACCTCATCAGTGTTAGGAATGAACACTGTGGTTTTAGCTGTTACCAGAGTACAGCTTCCACACCGCCTGTCTCCAAAACATTACAATTATATATTTTGCAACAGAAAATACAGTTTGAAAGAAATATAATGTTGGCCAGATTACACATTTTTAATCAACATATATGCAAAACCTTTACTGTCAATGTATTTTATTTGTTTTTTCCATGCAACTAAAGCATGAAGCCAAACGTGACTATAAATAATAGTTGAGTTATGTGCATATTATTATGTAGGACTGCAAAGTGAATTATGATAATTCTGTTTATGCTAGTGGAAATAGTGCATTTGATGTTTGGGTAGTGGGTTAATGTTTTAAAAATATGTGTATATTGAGACTTTGTTAGCACATGTGCAGTTAGTTTAGTGAACTCACGGTGATAGCAGAACAAAAACGTGACTAGATAGTGTAGAAGAAAATCAGCGAAGAGTGGAACAAAAAAACGTGCACAATATCAGATATTCACTTCACAATTATCATGGCCAAAATAATTCACAATAAAGAATTTGAAAACAATAATAATAATCAGTCAAATTCATCTTAAACTTTGTTTATTGTGCGTTTTGTCATTTTTTTTGGCAAATGAGTTACACCCAAAATACGAGTACAAGTACGACTGTATATACAAAATGATTCAAGAGGTGCTGGATTATTTAAACGATATTATCATATGTGTATTATTGACATGATATCAATATTTATTTTTTTTAAATATCACCAAAACATACACCTCTAATAACATAACAAATATCATATAATGAGGACAGGTTGGATAATTCCGAATGGTCCCATTTTGAGTAAAGCTCTGTGGATTTAATGTTGTGAAAATGTGCTATTAATGAAGGGATATAGATATTAATAAACCATTGGTTTTGTTATTCTTATTACTGATAACGAGTCAAGACATTCTATCTTTGAGATTTACATTTTATTATGACCCCATAATTAACATTTTTATGGTTAAGGTTTAAACTTGAAGCGAGTCGACCCGAACTCACGGGAAGGTGTTTAAATAGCACGGCATTTCCACATGTCATGAAAACACATTTAAGGCTTTTTGCGTGTCATTTAACACCACTTTGATAACAAAGTGTGTTTGTTGGACCAGTCCACCTCACCTCCCCTCCTGCCCACCATAAGCAGTCTCTCGCTTTTTATTCTATGCCACTAGCTCTGAGTGTAGCACAGACACGACAGATGCATTTGCATTGCAGTCAGTACAGACTCCATGGCGTACACATGACGCGGCAAAAGCAACAAAGGCGTTGTTTTTTCATTCAAAATGACTTACAAAACTACCGCCATACGTCATTTGGTGAGACCAGGTTGGTTTTAGTAGTCTAAACATAACTACACATGGGACAGGACACAATGTCCGGTCTCTAGGGGGCTTTGTTCCTCACCAACCTGCAACATAACACTTCACCTCAGTGGATATAATCCAGGCCAAAAACATATAGTATAGCATAGTATAAATGTCATTTTTAGACGACAGGGCAGCTCTGTGGTCTCATTTTAAATTTCTGTCAGGCGTCCGTCTCACAGAAGAGATACGCTTCCATTTTCCTAATTAACTGTATCTACAGTGATCGATCAATGTTTCCACAGCGCTTCAGAGCTTCCCAGTTTATTGACATACAGCCTCTGGGATGGAATGAATGAAAACAGCAGCCCTTCTCTTCCTGCGTACACATGTAGTCTTCTTAAAAACTGTCATGTCCACTGCGTTGATCAATTATTTAGATGGCATTTCTGACATCACCCTGGTAAAGACACTGTGGTCGACGCCAGCTGCTGTCTTTAACATATATAACTGTGCGGCTGAAAGGACAGCTGATGAGCTGATGAGCACGGCGACGGTCGGATGGAGGTTGGAAGAAAGATATAATCAGCCTTCATCAGCGGAGAACATCTTATATGTTGCTTTTTACCAAGTATGTTATTGACAATGTCATTCACAATAACAGTTATTGTAATATGTATGTACGTGTCATGTTTAAATCATAGGCCTTTGGTTTTAAATTGGAAAGATACACAATTGGTGGGCGGTCTGGGTATAATCTAACAACCTGCATTCCTACACCACATAATATCTTGGATTAAGTCAAGAAACAGCCACCTGCACCAGTCTAGATTAGTTAGATCGAGGGTGTTATGAAAACCAAGAATGCTGCTGTTGTGTGTAATTGAATAAAATCACTGAGGTCAAATAAAAGATGGGTAAACTATAAATATCCACTGGCTAAATTGTCCCATGGTAAACAGTTTTAATCTCATAAAACAGTGAGTAAATGTTGCACTTGAAAAAGGTGGATAAACTGTGTTTACATTCCAAATAATAAAATCAACAGAGCTAATGCAAAATATTAATAATAACCACGTTAAACTTAAAAGAGCCATCGCAAACGTCCCATCTCCACAACCGAATCCTGTCCGATTAGCGAGCGACGGTTTCGGTGGGCTGTCTGGCAAAGTTCGCCTAGTTCGCTCGCAAATCGGCAACAGCACAGTTTAAAGTTTCATATGTTCTAGTTTCAGGCCCATGATCGCAGCTAGTATGGTTTCATGTTTACCTTTTTAAACAGTCAACTCAAAGGGTGGTTGAAAAAAGTATGATTTTTTACTTGTATTATTTGTATTTGTCAGTTGCTGAAAATAGTAAAATGATCATTGGCTGCTTAGATGTATTTACCTGATTGTGGGGACTGTATGATGATAAGTTTATTTAATAATATTTTCTATAACTTTGAATAATGAACTTACTGAGTAATGGGGATGCATTTGCTCCACTGGCTCCATTGCTCAGGCGCCTGTGATGTAAATCGTAAAAGCCTTTCTGCTGTGGCTAAAAGATAAAGGACATTATTACGCTCCAGAAACAATGTTGGATTTAAAAATACTATAAAAATCGGCTTTGCAAATGTTTTATGAGTAAAGAACACATCTGTTAGCGCTCAGGGATACACACAGTGCATTTGGGTGAGTAACGCTGAATGTAAACATAACTTTTGTGTGTTTACAAGAAAAACTCCGCAGGGCACCTTTAATGAGCAGCAGCAAGATGTGCGGCGAGTGCTCGGGGGACTCTTTCTGCCCTGGGTCTCGCCTCCATACAAGCTGCCATTGGTGAAGGTTGTTGGGGCAGTATGCAGCCTGAAATATCTGGAGTGACTACTCAGGTCTGATAAAAGGTTTTTTTTTTTGGGTTAACAGACATGTTTATTTTATCTATATTTAATTTTTTATTTATTTTATTTCTGTCAGAAATGATCAGGTATCTATGAAGGAAACTAAACGTTTTTAACACAGATGTTTACATCGCATTCCTTATTGTTGTTATTCTACCATTATCATGGAAAACAGACCATTTTATCGCAATTTGTTTTTGTTGTTGTTTGCTTAATCAATTAAAATGTTTTTAAAACTTTATCTTTGTGTCCCCCTCCGCCATGGATTGTATATAAGAAGTGGAAGACGTCACCCATTGGTTTGTGGACTGCCCTTTCGAAGCCTTGATTTCAGCATATTGGCTATGGCCATCTTGGTTTTTTGCAACCAGAAGTGCAACTGAATGCTAATAAGACTTTTTTAGGCGACCAAAAAAGGTTATAATTAAGTTTCATGAACTGAAATCACACTGTGAAAGGGTTAAAGTTCCAAGACTAAAACACGGACAACTCCCAGAGCGGACAACTCCCAGAGCGGACAACTCCCAGAGCGGACAACACCGTGGTAGCGACCTGTCAATCACAAGGTGGCCCCGCCCTAAAGCATCCCCTGCTTTATGGTCTATTTGACTCTAAATGGGACCATAATTTATTGAATGAACATCATGCTGTATTGAAGAAGACTTGAAACTAGAGATTGAGACCATAAACTCATGTTTACAATGTTTACTGAGGTAATGAATCAAGAGAGAAGTAGGCTCATTTTCTCAGAGACTTCTATACAATCAGACTTCTTTTAGCAACCAGAGGAGTCGCCCCCTGCTGGTTGTTAGAGAGAATGCAAATTTAAGGCACTTCCTCATTGGCTTCACTTCTCAGACCCCGTAGTTTCCCACTGTGTTGCCCCCCCCCCAGTGTTTGGTTTGTCCATTCTGGGCTACTGTAGAAACATGGCGGACTCTGTGAAGAGGATATAGATATTAAGGGCTCCCCCAAAATGCTACACAGTAGAAGTTTAAAGTGTCACCACCTTTGTGCAGTGGAACTGCTATTTTGCCATTAATAAAAGTTGAATCAGCAATGTGTAAAAGTGATATAATAACTGCAGCATGGAGGACTATAGACCCGCGGGTGACTTGCTTATCGGTGCATTATATACCTCTGTGACAGGTCGGAGTGAAAATGTGCTGTTATGATTGAAGGGAGGATAAAACAGACTTCCTTTAACGTTGTGTTTAGATTACTGTTCACACGACAAGCTTCAACACGTATTAAGCTGTTTCCAGTGTTATTTATTATAAGTGGGAGCAGTGTGGAGGACTTTAAGTCTTTTCAGAGTTCGGTATGCTCCAGAATGTGATTCCATTATAGAATTGCATTTTGAGAAGGATGATGTTAAGTAATAATGCTTTGCTCTGCTTGTCGAGGTGATGACGCGGTTCCTCCACAGTCGAATATTCTGTTAGTGAGTGTTTGTGCCAGAAACTGAAGCAGGGCACAACACTGTACTTTATTTGTTGTACAAATCGAGAGCGAGTTCAGGAGAAGACCAAGGATTTGATCTATTTTTTATTCAAAATGTTTTGTCAGCAGTGAAGGTAGAGAAATAGTGGGAGGCTGAATGTGGGTCACAGATAGAGTATATGTTTTACTAACAGAGGGATATAAATCATTGAGGAAATCCTTTTTGTCCAAGAGTCTAAAATATGTCTTTGTAATAGATATCGATGGGCTTTTCTTTTCTACTGTTTCTGACCAAAACTACTGGGCAGTCATCACTGATATCCAGAGAGGCTGTTGTTAAACTTCTATGAGAATAAAGAGGAATACAGTAGATGTACAGTGAAGCAGTTCTTGACATAAATACATAACGTCCTATATAGTTATTATATCAAAATGTGTTATATCCAGTAGTAGCTTTGGGGAGACCGTCTCACAGTCTGTGGGGACGTTCAGCTCAGACCAAGTACGTGTGTGGACTGTTAGCTGGAGAGGTGCTCTACCGAGGTGCACTTGAGCAAGGCACTGAACCCCCAGCTGCTCAGTGCACGATCCTATGAAGCAGCCCCCTTCGCTCTGACATCCCTCCATACATCTTCATCTTCATTTGGAAAACTTAAGTTAAAGGAACAGTGTGTAACATTTCGGGGGATTTATTGGCAGAAATGGAAAATTACATTAAGTGTGTTTTTTTTAATGAATGAAAATAAGAGTTTAAGAGAGCCGTTTATATCTAGATAGGGAGCGGGTCCCTTCCACGTCCGCCATCATGCACCGCCATGTTTCTACAGTAGCCGCTCTCTCTCTCTTTCAAGCCCCCAGGAGGAGCGCCGGTCGTTGATCCCAACTTCCGTAGTGGCCAAACGGTGGTACTGCAACTTCCATGTCAGTCACCTGATGCCATTGGAGCCTGAAAAGACTTTTTCCCATAGACTTACATTGGGAAAGAGACGTCTGTAACTCACCGGATAATTTTTTTTTTTAGGTAAATCAACCTCCCAGTGTGAACACTCCTTATTTAAATCATTAGGTTTTTAAAGTTGTAAAACGCACTAATAGCTGAATCCAGAGTTATTCTCCTTCCTCCGTTCATGTGAATGAGACCCAGACCGAGGCTGGAGCACAAGCCGTGACGTTGGGACCCCGTGACCGCGTCATGTGACCGAGCGGACGCTACTGCACATGTTCCATGTGCCGAAGATCCGGGTACTTTTCCAGGTGGAAGTCAAGACATTTTGTCTTCCTGAGCCACTGAGCAACTCTCATAGGAATGAATGGGGCCTCGCCTCCAACGCTGTATCCAGTTCTCTTAATACATCCATTCTCTCTCTCTCTTGCTTCACCACTCACCTCCCTCGTACACACACACTCTATACGCTGGCTCTGCTCCAAATGACATTACTACAAATGGCTCTAGAGAGGGACATTCGGCCCTCGTAGTTCTCCTACATGCTTGGCACACGGGAGAGGCTTCAGTTGGTTGTAATCTTCAACCTCAAAGATAGATACCACCAGATCCTACACACTGCTCCTTTAAATGTAAATCTCATTTCATATACCAGTGAACAACAATAAATTGATTAAGTTAATTAAAGCATAAGAGCATAAACACTGAGGACTAATCTGGTCTGTGGTAGTCCATTATTTTAACTGTACGATGAATTAAATTGAAGGAAGGTTTAGATTTCCTGTGAATCTGTACAAATCATACCTGTAAATGACACAAAGGTAAAAAATGCTGTCAAAGTATGAAAAGCATATCAGAAATGGTCGGAGGGAATGTTGCCAACACGTACCCCCGGGGACTGTGAGGTGAGCTGTGCAAAGCGCCATCTGTGCTGGTGAAGGAACGATGATCAGCGTTCATAGGTGTTAAAACATAATATGGCAGCAATCTGGTTCTTTTCCTGACAAACCCAACAGCTAGAAAACGCCTCCGCTTCTTCTGCTAATTTTGTATTTGAACCTGCGAAATCTGTTTTACTCCGACATCATGTCCTTCAAAAGGGGAACTTTCTGGTGTCCTTTTTTCCTTTATTGCTCATTCATAGTTTCCCAACTTTAATCAGATCTAGGTGGACTTGTTCTCTCTAAAGTCCTTTGAGATATGCCTTGTGAAGAAAGCCTCAGACGTTATAAATAAATCTTGACTTGACAGCTTCGTTTCTTTGTTCTCGTTTTTAACTCATTTTTATGTCCAGTTCCCTTTAGGGGTTTGTGGCCATTTTCCAAAACGCTGCAAATTAATCACTGAGTGTCACGTTGGAACAATTTTTGATGTGAGCTGTGATTTCATTACTTCCCTTTTTTTTCCTAAAACGTTTAGGCTGCTCATAATCTGTGATAGTAAAAGGAACAAGATAAGTAAATATGAGAAATAAATGCAGATGTAAATGATAAATAGAAACATGTTTTGCTGCATTCGGTGTCTGGGCTGTGATGCAAACTTACAAATTGTGGTTTGTTGTGCAATATGCAAGTTTAAGATTTTAGTTTAAGGGACAACATGCAGAGATTAATACTTCTGATTTGTTGTGTGGAAGAACATTGATTGTTTTCACACCTAGCAGTTGCTAGGTAGCTAAAATGGAAAGTGCTTTGTGGGTGGACACAGGACAGAACTATTGGCAACACAAACTGTTCAATTCTTCCAGGCCATATGGCTGAATTTCCCACCAAATTTCCACTCAGATCTGTTTAGTTGTTTTTGTGATCTCTTTTACCTGCCCAACAGCATAACATCCTTGGCAGAGGTAACAAAACACATGATTGTATAATAGAAATGGTTAGAAATTCACCCTCTTTACTCTGACACAGCTAAATCATCACAGGTGGAGCCACCTGTTTCAGAAGTGCCGCTGCACGGCGATCATCTGTGTGCAATCAAGGCGTAACGAGTTTGCTTCATCTGTGTGTCAAAGTAAGTGACTTTTTATGCTTTTACATCACAGGCCTCAGTTATGTAAATGGCTTGTAATGGCTCTATTCAAATATGATAGGACCGTTATTGATAGAGGTGCGATGCTCGTGCTATATTTGACATCTGGTACACAAGAGGGAGCGCTGCTGTGAACAGCGGTGTTCAATGCAACGGATCAGGCCCAAAGCATGGTTAAAAATAACAAGACATTTATAGCTCGCCTTTAATTTCTATTTTAATTGAAGTGTTTTTTATAGATCTGCATCCTGTAAAGCTGTTGACATGAACGCAAGTTGGCAATGCTGATTTCTTCATCCTTCTCCCCCTCTGCTCTCTCTCTCTCTCTCTCTCTCTCTCTCTCTCTCTCTCTCTCTCTCTCTAGTCCTGTGGGGGAAACAAGATTTTTAAAAACAGGATTTTTATTCATACACCAGACCAGCAATACATTGTCCAGAGTAGGCTCTCATGACCACGCAACCTTTTGGGGTAAAACAATCCCATGTCCCTCATAGACCAAACTCCTACTTTAAACAAAATGCTAATAGTAATAACGCTATGCTAAAGAGTCGCTGTGCAGTTGGTTGCACCAACAATAAATCCAAAATCGCTGATCTCCGATTTGTTCTCCTGCCGTCTATTATGTCTCATAATGTGTTGCAGCAATTTTTGAGTTGATACTATTTGTTACACAGATTTGGTGCTAAATTTAACCATTTCTTTTCAAAAGCTCAGGTTCAGGAAATGTTGCAAAATACACACGTCAAATTGCATTGAAGTCTTTGGGATCTTCGGTTTTCTATGGGATATGCGAAGTACCCGTAAGTGCTGGTCTGATATATATAGAGAAAGAAATCCGTTGTCTTTTACCTTGACATGACAGACGTGTAAAATCGCCAGCAAATGTATGAATTGCATCTCTGAAAGTGGCTGAACACACTGCATCTGACAGTTCAACTGCTGGTTATTCAATCTCCTGTCAATAAATAAATAAAGGAACATTCAGAAACAAATCCCCAAAGAACGTTTCCACGACTCTGAATATCGTTTGGAGTCCAGTACAGTGCTCTACTGTAGGGTCCCTCAATACAAATTTTAAAATGCAATAAAACACAGAAATAAAACAATTAAATATTTGGCACAGCAGTGAACCTGCTGGGTGTGAGAAGATAAAGGGGTTGGTCATCAACACCCCTTCACTTCATGTGTTTTGGATGCATCGGCTGGATATCAAAAAGGCTAATTGTGAATGCATCCAAAAAGCAATCAAGACTAATTGAAATCTGATGGTTCAAACCACTTTGGGAGGCGGTTTTTGGTGTGTTTTCACCACCTGTTGAAAAGGTATGAATGCATTTGTCTCTCCAAGACTCACACGTTAATATTTATTCCTCCTATAGTGTAACTGTGTGGAGATAGCCACTCTGTCCACTGTGATGACAGAATCTTAAATTACACGGAAATTCTTCCTCTTCAAATATCTTTCATGCTTCCTTCATCATCCTTCAGTCTTTACAACTACTTCCGTCCCTTTTTGTGTGTTCAACCAAGTGGAAAACTATGAAAGCCTTGGAGGATAGACTGTGCAAAAGTGTGGCCCATTATCCCCATGTGAACGATTCATTGTCTCTCACCACTTTCTATGGCAGGCAGACGGGTTTTTTTCCCCCTCCTTCAAGTGTGGCCATTCAAAACAGGCTTAAACACTTTTGCCCTTCAACTTGGCCGGATGCTCGCATGCTGTTGCCCTAGTTTGTTTAAAGCATACTGGAGCTTTTAAAAGAAAGACAAAATCCCCACAATGAAGCCTGATAAAGGCACCATCATGCTGTGATGATGCTTCTCTGTTGCAAGCCCTGCAGGGATTTTGAAGATGGGTGAATGAATGCAGCAAAATACCGACAAAAAACCTGGAGGAAAACCAGCTGCAGTCTGACAGAGAGCTGCCACTTGGGAGAAGATTTATTTTTAAAGTAAGACAACGAGCCCCAAAAAGAAAGCCACACAGAAATGGCACTAAAACAACAATGACCTCAATTCAACTCAATTCAAGAAGCTGCATGTGGCAGGGTTTAAATTGTTCCTCATTATATACTTGACTTAAAGAGCCTAAAGACAAGGCTTTAAATGCTGCCAACGGTTGGGAAAAGTTTCAAGGGGCTACTTCATTCAGATGAATCGAAAGACATATTGGTCATTTTCTGTTGAGCAGTGTCAAAAAAAATAAATCATAATCATATCCTCTGTGACATCAACTATTAAATTATCAACTCACACATATGGTTGTGGTTTCACAGCTGAAGGAATGGAAGTATGTGATGAATCATGTCTGCAAAGTTGTGATTTCTATTAACACATTGTCCAATTATTATATGATGTGCAAAACCCAATTATTCTGAAGTTTACTGGCACTTCATGCATTCTTGTTAATCACTCAAGATCTGGCAGCAGCTGGCTCCTCTTCAGCTTCTTGATTATCACTCTCAGTAAACAATTAAGGATATTAGCCATTGTGCTGCAGTATATTCGCCACGGGGTAAGGGGTCAGTTGACGCTCACATGCAGTACTGTACCAGTCCGTTCTCACTCCCAAGTTGGCAGTTATGGCAGCTTGTCAAACTTTTACTCTCTTGGCCGTAGTTATGACAGGAATAAAGGAGGAAGTCAGGTGCCGTAGTATAAAATCAGGCTGGATGGAGGGGTCAACCAAGCACAGGACTTTCACGCAGGAGGCCGCCGTTCAAACATGTTCTCATCCCAACTCGTCACATACCGCCCCCTTGGTGTCACTTGATTTTCTGCATCAAGCCACTATAGTTAGGTTTAAGAAAGAACTACATGATTGGACTTAAAACTACAATGTTTGTACAGTGAAAATGAAACTGAACATTGTGAACACAGGACACGAATGAACAGCGGTATCCTGGATGAAAGCCTTGTGTCTGCTGGGCCCATCATCAACCTCCCATCCCACCCGCCCTGTGTGTGCCTTTTCGCTCTTTAAAGTACGTCATCACACTCTCCAAATGTTTTGCCTCTGTTGATGTTGGAGCTGTTGTGGCATTAAGATCTAACTGAATCAAAGTATGTGGACAGTTTTGTCATTATGTGTCAATACGTATTTGTTTCCCAACTAAAAAGTTGATGTCAAATGCAAACAGAGTTGTTCACAGCAGTGAATCACACTCAAAGGAAATGTCATGCGCAATTATACAAATGAAGGGTGAACTGTTTGTGTGACTCTTTTTATTTGTATCTGTTTTAGGAAAGCAGGCAGCAATACATGTTAAAACAAATAGTATGATTCTAAGATGACAATGCACTTTGAATGTCTTGTGTATGATCTTTTTCTATCCATACTTTCCTGCTGTTTAAGTTGCCAAAAACTGAACTGTGTTGGAAGAAGTATTCAGATCTTTTAAGCAGCAATACCACGATGTACATTTACTGTTGTGTTGTGTTACTGTACGGTGTTACTTTACTTTAGTAAAAATACCCGAGTGTTAGTATTAAAATATACTACCAACAGTAAAATGACTCATTATACAGGATGGCACATTTCAGAATATGTTATATTGAGCCACATGATTATGATTATTGATGCATTAATGTGTACGCATCATAAATGTTGCAGCTCGTAAACATGGGGGTACTTCTAGATTTATATACTGCTAGGGCACTTAATCTATACCGATGCAAAATCATAGTTTATTTATATTTTAAATTAATAATCTGAATTTGCAAAGTAACATGTATCAGTAGCTGTCAAATAAATGTAGTGAAGAAAAAAGTAAATTATTTCCCTCTGAAATGTTGTGGAGTAGAAGCATAAAGTAGTTTAAAATGGAAATAAAAGAACAAGTACCTCATAATAATTAAGTACAGTAATTGAGTAAGTGGTTTTCATGCGTGTTTATCTGTGTACCTGTCCTCGAGGAACAGGCTGCAGACGGTCTCTATTTGTTTCTCCGACGCAGATGTTGCATTAATGATTGCTGTGCTGTACTGTAGCATCAGCTGACAAATGGCAAACCTCATTACTGTAATATTTGCTTGATTTTAAAGCCTCATGGTGCTTTAAATAGGAGGCATTACTGTTTATGTTTATCACTGTGTATATGAGGAATCTAACATGTCACATGAGGACTATATCCCCAGTATGAACATCTGCCTGCACAGCTGTGTCCGATCCGGTTGGAGCGCGTAATGCAACACAATGTGGAGTTGCAGCACCATGAACCAGCTACTTTATCCACAGAGAACAACTCGAGCTGCATTAATGGCTCAAAACGGCAGTGTTTCATTTTCCCGTAACAGCCAGGCCTCGCAAACCGTCGTTAACTGCCAACCGTTTAGCCTCCGTCACCATGCAACAATGAGGAAACTTTCAAAAGTAAAAACTCATACAAGTACAGTCCAATTACTTCCACATCTCAGATGTTACTCAGATGTATAAAGGTCAGGCTTGGCAATAGTGAGAGGAAGCTTCAGTACAGTAGTGTGATGACGCAACACCTGCAGCTCCTGAGAGGAGACACAGCTATTTCATTAATTTACCGTTCCCTCCTAAAGGTTCACTGTAGAGATGTTTCATTCTCTTCACAGTTAATGTTGTGAACAACCTGTTCTCACTTCCAGCTCGTCAAATACCTCTGTTTAGTCAGCGCCCCTCGGCATTGGAAACCGACGCACTGAGGAACCCTTTAGCGACAGTATGTGAGGTCACGTCAGTCTTTAGTCACGTGACTCGTCAGTATCGTCAGCAAGCCCCCAGAAAGAGCGCTGGTTGTTGATGACAATTTTCGGATCGGCCAAACGGCGTTACTACAAGTTCCGTGTCCGTCACGTGATGCCATTGGGCCCAAAAATACTTTTTCCCATTGACTTACATTGGGAAAATAACATCTGTAACTCAGCGGATGTTTTTTTTTTTTAGGTGAATCATCTTCCCAGTGCGAACACTCTAATAGTCCTTATTTAAATCATCATTAGGTCCTAAAAGTCGTAAAACGCTTTAATAGCTGAATCCAGAGTTATTTCCCTTCCTCCATTCATGTGAATGAGACCCAGACCGAGGCTGGAGCGAGGGCTGGGAGGCGGAGTTAGCAAGTTGTGATGACAGCTTGACGACAGCTTGACGACAGCTTGATGGATGTGACCCCGTGACCAAGCCATGTGACCGAGCAGACGCTACTTCGCCTGCTCTATGGGCCCAATGAATGCAGAAGAGTGCGGGAAGATACTTTTACTACTACTTTCCACATTGAAGTCGAGTCATTTTGGCATCAGGCGCCACTGAGCAACTCTCATAGGAATGAACGGGAGCCCGCCTCCAACGCCGTATCCAGTTCTCTTAATACATCCATGATCATCACTCCCGTGAATCATGTGAGTCGTTACTATCGTCAGTCACGAGTTGTTAATCAGTGAAGTTAATGTCAAACCACAACCGTTTCCTAACTCTACATAAGTGGTTGTGAGGCCTAACTTCCTGTGAAAACGGAAGTTTATTTTGAAAGGACACTATGCATGTAACAAGCGTATTTTGACACCGGTTCAAAAGTAACGCAAGAGGGGTACTCTGTGCATCGGTCTCTGATGCCGAGGGCCGCTGACCACATGGCGGTATTTCACGAGTTGGGAGTGAGAATGTGTTGTGAAAGATGTCTTCGGCATCTTCTAAGATTTCACCCTGTATTTCTTCTTAGCAGTCCGTTGGTATTGTTTGCAAGCACCATGCTGCAGATATCTTCCTCCTTCCTCTTGTCCTTTCACACATGAGGTGTGAAAACTCCTGCTTGTTACATCCTATGCTGTGAAAACACTATTCACAAACATGTCCCGACTGAAAATACAGGATAATTGTGTGACGATTGAATATTACGGGACCTGCGTTCTTCAGCTCTGTCATGGGTAGGATGTGGTTGATCATGCTGTCAATTGTGGAACCTATTTCCAATTGGAACAACATGTTGTGTGGCATTGGTTTTTAGTGCAGCTTTATGGCATTGTAAAGAAAATGAAATACTTTGTCTCCTTCTCTTACAGTGAAAGTCAGAAACATTGTCTCTGTGCTTCAGAGGGTGGAGGCCACAGTGAAGGACGCTGTTGTTTCCCAGGCTGTGAAGGTGGAGCCTGCATCAAAAAAGCAGCTGTTAATGACCCATCATCTCAGGGACACGCTGTAACCTCCACGGCGATGGCTCCTGGAAAATATATGGAATCTTTTATTTTTTCAAAACATGCCTGCTGCTCTCTCGAACACTCCTGTTTCATCCGTGTGCCACATGCGGAAAAAAAAGGTCCATGTACTCTGCCATCTGATAAGTGTCCAGATCAAGATCAGGTCAATGAATACATGTAAACACGGATATATTCTCTCTTTTCCAATTTTCTTTGTTGTCGATGATAAGCTGGCATGTTTTTGTTTTTGGTGATAAGCTTCCATGTTTTTGTAATGAATCACTAACTGGCGGCCTCTGCTATCTGATTCTGCCGTGTTGTGAAAACAATAATGTGTTGTTCACAGCTGCGATGGGGCCAGATTTGGCCACTATGTTTGAAAAGCACAATGATAAAAAGCAGGGTGATGTATCACAGCTGTTTGTGTGTGTCAGGTGACAAAGATAACAGCCGCCACATCCTCTCAGAGGACAATGTCCTCATGCTCAGAGATAACAGAGGGATGCTGTCTTCAGCCTCTCTGCCCCATTATAGCAACCCGATCTGTCCTGCTGCAGCTCAGGAGGCAGCGCTGGGCTCTTACACTACTTTTAAAGCATCTTGCTTTTAGAAAACAGGAGAAGATGAGTGTGCCGGGACACTGAGTAGTTGCATAAATTCTATGGATGCTCCATTAGGCTGCCAGATAACACGTCTCACAGTCTCAAATAGTAAACAATCTTCACTGTCTGGGCATCAGCAGCCTGAGAAGTGACGATAAAGTACATGAAATAACCGTCTTTCAAATCTACTGAGCTCCACTGTGGGTTCGGGAAAAGTCTTTTCCAACTGAGAGCGACTTCATGGCTGGGAAATGCAGCTTTAAAGAGAAGCAGTGGGAGGCCTCATCACAAATGCAAAAAAAAAGTGAACCAAGAGCAATGCAGCATCGGTGTTACTAATGCTCCCACATCGTGCCAGCTGATAGAGCCTATGGATGTGTTTCCATCCAGTTGGATGCATACAAAGCATGAAAAGGAATTATTAACAGCTCATTAACCGAAACGGAACAAACACGTCACTGTGTCGGTGCTCCCTGTGATGTTTGATGGAGATTTTGGTCGATACTTCCAGATTTCTGAGCATCGCTGTGGAGAAATATTGAGGGTTTTTTCTCCAGCGGTGGAAGGTGGACTGGTCTGTCAAAGCCCTTTAAAGTTCCCACGAACATTTATGCTAATGTTGTCGTTTTATGAATTCAGATGACAGCACGGAGCCAGGAAATGGGTGATGGATTCATCACACAATAGATGAGGCAGAACGTCACACCAGGAGCCCAGGATTTCATCCTGAGCATTAAATCCCAGTCTGTGTGTCTGGCTCTCGACCATTATTGGAAGTGGTATTACTGGGAAACGATCTGCGATTTCTCCATCTGTCTGCCTTCAACTTGATAAATGCTTATTTT